>BTPG01000008.1:131297220-131325758 GCA_036245525.1 Semisulcospira habei
TTGGCCACAGTAGATCTATGATCACTGGTCGATCATGCACATTTCTCTCCCCTGACAGTGCTATAATCTACTTTACTTTGTAACCTTCCTAAAATATTAGCACTGGCAGTCTCCCCTTTTCTTTTCATTTACTACTACAATATCGACTGCAACCCCTTCCCCCCTTTTGGTAGTTTCTCTTTTAGGGTGCATGGAAATTTGGCTCTAGGTGGTGGCATGGAATGTATGCCCTTGCAGGCACCACAGTAAAATGTGGTTGTCTTTGCAGGTAGGCAGAAATTCCTGCCTCCTCCAGTATCGCCGATGGTGTGCTGAGGAGGTCGCCAAGACCGAAACAGCTGTCCACACCGGCTAAATATCTGGACCCCCCTCGGGGGGACCTAGATTTAAATTTCCATGCACTGAGTGGCTGGAACAGTGGGATATGTGATACGCCCCCCTTCGGGGGGGCTTCCATATGCATTGCTTTCAGTCACTTTTTTAGCGCCCCCTCTCTTTCCTATCTCTTTTTTTTTTTGTGCTTTGGCCACAGTAGATCTATGATCACTGGTCGATCATGCACATTTCTCTCCCCTGACAGTGCTATAATCTACTTTACTTTGTAACCTTCCTAAAATATTAGCACTGGCAGTCTCCCCTTTTCTTTTCATTTACTACTACAATATCGACTGCAACCCCTTCCCCCCTTTTGGTAGGTTCTCTTTTAGGGTGCATGGAAATTTGGCTCTAGGTGGTGGCATGGAATGTATGCCCTTGCAGGCACCACAGTAAAATGTGGTTGTCTTTGCAGGTAGGCAGAAATTCCTGCCTCCTCCAGTATCGCCGATGGTGTGCTGAGGAGGTCGCCAAGACCGAAACAGCTGTCCACACCGGCTAAATATCTGGACCCCCCTCGGGGGGACCTAGATTTAAATTTCCATGCACTGAGTGGCTGGAACAGTGGGATATGTGATACGCCCCCCTTCGGGGGGGCTTCCATATGCATTGCTTTCAGTCACTTTTTTAGCGCCCCCTCTCTTTCCTATCTCTTTTTTTTTTTGTGCTTTGGCCACAGTAGATCTATGATCACTGGTCGATCATGCACATTTCTCTCCCCTGACAGTGCTATAATCTACTTTACTTTGTAACCTTCCTAAAATATTAGCACTGGCAGTCTCCCCTTTTCTTTTCATTTACTACTACAATATCGACTGCAACCCCTTCCCCCCTTTTGGTAGGTTCTCTTTTAGGGTGCATGGAAATTTGGCTCTAGGTGGTGGCATGGAATGTATGCCCTTGCAGGCACCACAGTAAAATGTGGTTGTCTTTGCAGGTAGGCAGAAATTCCTGCCTCCTCCAGTATCGCCGATGGTGTGCTGAGGAGGTCGCCAAGACCGAAACAGCTGTCCACACCGGCTAAATATCTGGACCCCCCTCGGGGGGACCTAGATTTAAATTTCCATGCACTGAGTGGCTGGAACAGTGGGATATGTGATACGCCCCCCTTCGGGGGGGCTTCCATATGCATTGCTTTCAGTCACTTTTTTAGCGCCCCCTCTCTTTCCTATCTCTTTTTTTTTTTGTGCTTTGGCCACAGTAGATCTATGATCACTGGTCGATCATGCACATTTCTCTCCCCTGACAGTGCTATAATCTACTTTACTTTGTAACCTTCCTAAAATATTAGCACTGGCAGTCTCCCCTTTTCTTTTCATTTACTACTACAATATCGACTGCAACCCCTTCCCCCCTTTTGGTAGGTTCTCTTTTAGGGTGCATGGAAATTTGGCTCTAGGTGGTGGCATGGAATGTATGCCCTTGCAGGCACCACAGTAAAATGTGGTTGTCTTTGCAGGTAGGCAGAAATTCCTGCCTCCTCCAGTATCGCCGATGGTGTGCTGAGGAGGTCGCCAAGACCGAAACAGCTGTCCACACCGGCTAAATATCTGGACCCCCCTCGGGGGGACCTAGATTTAAATTTCCATGCACTGAGTGGCTGGAACAGTGGGATATGTGATACGCCCCCCTTCGGGGGGGCTTCCATATGCATTGCTTTCAGTCACTTTTTTAGCGCCCCCTCTCTTTCCTATCTCTTTTTTTTTTGTGCTTTGGCCACAGTAGATCTATGATCACTGGTCGATCATGCACATTTCTCTCCCCTGACAGTGCTATAATCTACTTTACTTTGTAACCTTCCTAAAATATTAGCACTGGCAGTCTCCCCTTTTCTTTTCATTTACTACTACAATATCGACTGCAACCCCTTCCCCCCTTTTGGTAGGTTCTCTTTTAGGGTGCATGGAAATTTGGCTCTAGGTGGTGGCATGGAATGTATGCCCTTGCAGGCACCACAGTAAAATGTGGTTGTCTTTGCAGGTAGGCAGAAATTCCTGCCTCCTCCAGTATCGCCGATGGTGTGCTGAGGAGGTCGCCAAGACCGAAACAGCTGTCCACACCGGCTAAATATCTGGACCCCCCTCGGGGGGACCTAGATTTAAATTTCCATGCACTGAGTGGCTGGAACAGTGGGATATGTGATACGCCCCCCTTCGGGGGGGCTTCCATATGCATTGCTTTCAGTCACTTTTTTAGCGCCCCCTCTCTTTCCTATCTCTTTTTTTTTTGTGCTTTGGCCACAGTAGATCTATGATCACTGGTCGATCATGCACATTTCTCTCCCCTGACAGTGCTATAATCTACTTTACTTTGTAACCTTCCTAAAATATTAGCACTGGCAGTCTCCCCTTTTCTTTTCATTTACTACTACAATATCGACTGCAACCCCTTCCCCCCTTTTGGTAGGTTCTCTTTTAGGGTGCATGGAAATTTGGCTCTAGGTGGTGGCATGGAATGTATGCCCTTGCAGGCACCACAGTAAAATGTGGTTGTCTTTGCAGGTAGGCAGAAATTCCTGCCTCCTCCAGTATCGCCGATGGTGTGCTGAGGAGGTCGCCAAGACCGAAACAGCTGTCCACACCGGCTAAATATCTGGACCCCCCTCGGGGGGACCTAGATTTAAATTTCCATGCACTGAGTGGCTGGAACAGTGGGATATGTGATACGCCCCCCTTCGGGGGGGGGGGGGGCTTCCATATGCATTGCTTTCAGTCACTTTTTTAGCGCCCCCTCTCTTTCCTATCTCTTTTTTTTTTGTGCTTTGGCCACAGTAGATCTATGATCACTGGTCGATCATGCACATTTCTCTCCCCTGACAGTGCTATAATCTACTTTACTTTGTAACCTTCCTAAAATATTAGCACTGGCAGTCTCCCCTTTTCTTTTCATTTACTACTACAATATCGACTGCAACCCCTTCCCCCCTTTTGGTAGGTTCTCTTTTAGGGTGCATGGAAATTTGGCTCTAGGTGGTGGCATGGAATGTATGCCCTTGCAGGCACCACAGTAAAATGTGGTTGTCTTTGCAGGTAGGCAGAAATTCCTGCCTCCTCCAGTATCGCCGATGGTGTGCTGAGGAGGTCGCCAAGACCGAAACAGCTGTCCACACCGGCTAAATATCTGGACCCCCCTCGGGGGGACCTAGATTTAAATTTCCATGCACTGAGTGGCTGGAACAGTGGGATATGTGATACGCCCCCCTTCGGGGGGGGCTTCCATATGCATTGCTTTCAGTCACTTTTTTAGCGCCCCCTCTCTTTCCTATCTCTTTTTTTTTTTGTGCTTTGGCCACAGTAGATCTATGATCACTGGTCGATCATGCACATTTCTCTCCCCTGACAGTGCTATAATCTACTTTACTTTGTAACCTTCCTAAAATATTAGCACTGGCAGTCTCCCCTTTTCTTTTCATTTACTACTACAATATCGACTGCAACCCCTTCCCCCCTTTTGGTAGGTTCTCTTTTAGGGTGCATGGAAATTTGGCTCTAGGTGGTGGCATGGAATGTATGCCCTTGCAGGCACCACAGTAAAATGTGGTTGTCTTTGCAGGTAGGCAGAAATTCCTGCCTCCTCCAGTATCGCCGATGGTGTGCTGAGGAGGTCGCCAAGACCGAAACAGCTGTCCACACCGGCTAAATATCTGGACCCCCCTCGGGGGGACCTAGATTTAAATTTCCATGCACTGAGTGGCTGGAACAGTGGGATATGTGATACGCCCCCCTTCGGGGGGGGCTTCCATATGCATTGCTTTCAGTCACTTTTTTAGCGCCCCCTCTCTTTCCTATCTCTTTTTTTTTTTTTTGTGCTTTGGCCACAGTAGATCTATGATCACTGGTCGATCATGCACATTTCTCTCCCCTGACAGTGCTATAATCTACTTTACTTTGTAACCTTCCAAAAACATTGCTAGTTTAGGGAAAGAAAGTCCCATGACAATCTCACACACCTAAACTGACACGCACACACACACACACACACACACACACACACACACACACACACACACACACACACACAACACACACACACACACACAACACACACACACACACACACACACACACACCATGACACACGCACACACAGAGTTTGTAATTGGGAGCATACATAATCAGGGTTACAGGGCAGTATATATTTCACAACGTAATGATTACGACTGCTTCGAGAAGTACTTGAAGAGACTGATTTTGAAACGGGCTAGAGAGGAAGCGGATTTTACATAATCAGGAAGCGTGTTCCAAGTCTGCGTTCCCGCGAATGACAAACTAGATTTGTATATATCAATTCTTGTTTTGGGGACTAAGAAAAGTTGCCTAATATTACCAAGCTTAGATTCCGACTTAGAGAAAAGAGTTGTGATATATTCTGGTATTTTCTGTTTCCACACTTTGAACATAAAAATAGCCTTATTGTATTTGAAGTGGTCCTGCAGCGGCAGAAATCCTATTTTGGCGAGTTTTTCTTCTGTTGTGAGTCGTGGGTCAGGAAGGATTAACTTTGCTGCCCTTCTGTGTAACGAGTTGAGTCTCTTCAAGTGGACTTCACTGCATCCATCCCACACCGTTGACGCGTAATCAATATGAGAACGTATGTGAGCATTATAGAATAGTTTGCGCGTGTCCGAGTCGGTGTAATATTTCAGTTTGGACAACATGAAAAGATTTTTGGCTACCGTTCTGCATAGACTGTCCGTATGAGCCTTCCACTTAAGCTGACTGTCAATTGTAACCCCTAGTAGGCGGTGTTCATTAACGTGTTCTATTTGCCTGCCCTTTAATAAAAGGTTAAGTAACAGGGGTGCTAACTGGTGTTTTTGACGAGTGGCGATTATCATAGATTTGGTTTTAACTGGATGAACAATCATAGAATTCCTGTGACACCATGATGATGAACTTGAACAGGGACAGGGACTTCCAACTTCCGTTGATTTCGTCCGGGGGGGGGGGGGGGCCAGGGGGGTTGGTGGGGAGGTTGTCTCGCTGACTGTCTGCCGCTCCGTCGCGCAGCTGGCTGATGGTGCTGCCGGGGCCGGGTGGTTGGTGGTGGAGGAGGCAGGTGGGAGGCCGGGGGACCGTCGCCTATCGCCAGGCTGGTGGGTGGTGGTATGCCAGCCACTCCCAGAGGTCCTGCAGGAGTGGTGGCGGTGGAGGTGGTGACGGCCGGGGGAACCGTAGCCGGTTGTGGAAGGGTCTGGGGAGGTAGGGTGGTGGTGGTGGCGGCCAGTCGATTCTTGGTCGAGGGGTCGGGCGCTGGAATGGGCGGGGTGGGTGGCGATGTAGAGGTGGCAGGCGCATGTGTGGTGGTGGCGTGGAGAGAAGTGGTGGGCGCTGTTGCCTGAGGTGCTTGGGCGGTCGGTGGCGTCTTCTATGCTGAAGTGGGCCGGTGACTGGACCGTTGCCCGCCTGTGGTGGTTGTTGTTGTTGTGGGGGCGGGTCCGTACCCGCATCCTGGAGGGTCTTTGTTGGTGGGACTTCTGTCTCTGTGCCTTTTTCCTGTGGTTCCGGGGGCGTGGTGCCGACTGATTTCTCCGCAGTCTGTGGGGAGTCGGTGGATGTTTGACTCCCCGTTTTGGTTGTCAGGGCTGTGGCCTGGCTGGCCGTGTCCTTTGACGTGGGGGGCTCGAGGTCCCTGATGGCGCCCGAGAGCACCAGCCACCGGGCGGCGACTAGTGCTCGGTGGTAAGGGCTGCCATCAGTCGCCGTGATGACCGGGACGGCGTCTTGTAGGAGGATCACCAGCTCCCCGAAGTCAATCCCCCTGAGCCGAGTCGCCCCCTCCTTCAACGAAGCCGACCGCTCCCGAGTTAGTGATTCGGGGACTACGACCGGCGGTGGGGAGCATGGGGAATCGGCCCATGAAGACAGCTCCGACGAGGGCTCCTCTTCTGATTCTGATGGTGGTGGTGGTGACTGGGGGCGAGCAGGGCCCGCTTCGTCCCCGTTGGTGACAGTCGCCTGTTCTTGCCTTGGTGGGCGCATTCTGTCGTAGAACGCGTCCATTTTGGGGAATAGTCCCCTTGGTGGCATAGGCGGGGGGCCAAACTTGTTGAATGTCTCTCTGAGGCTCTGGTCGATGTCTGCCACTGTCAGTGGCGGTCCGTTGTTGACTGGTTGCTGTGGCGCCTGGCGGTGAGGGGGTGAGTCCCCCACCTGTTCCCAGTACGCCCTCTGTCCTTCTTGCGGCCGAATTGGCGGGGAGAGAGGGGGCTTGTAGCTCCTCGTCTCCCGCCTGGCCGGTGGTTGCTTTCTCTGTGCTTGGGTGAAGGTGGAGGCGTAATCCTCCACCTGTTCCTTGTTGGTCTTCTTTCTCTGCTTTCGCCCTTTCTCCATGCTGGCTGGTTCGCTTGGCTGGCTGTTGACTGGCTCGCTTGATCGCTTGCTTGGTTGTTGTGTGTGGAGAGAGCGGAGAAAAACCGTCCTCTCTCCTCGGCTGCTGAGCTGGCTATGATGATGATGTGACACCATTCAGACACTTCATCAAGACTATGCTGCAAGTTGGAAGAAATTACTTGTATATCTTTGTTAGTCATATGAATGGAAGTGTCATCAGCAAAAAGATCACATTGTACGTTCTTGCAAGTTATATGAAGTGGCAGGTCATTGATGAATAGACAAAATAATAAGGGACCAAGCACGGATCCTTGGGGAACTCCATACTTTATATCTTTTAGAGAAGAGTAAGATCCATTCACTAGAACTTTTTGTTTACGATCAGATAGGTATGATGTAAAAAATGCAACTACTTCTGTACTATTCAAGTATTTCTGAATCTTTGTCATTAGAGTGGTGTGATCGATTAGGTCAAAGGCCTTTTTAAAGTCTAAGTAAACGACACCTGTTATCTGGGATTTGTTCATACCGTGGAGCCATGCGTCAACGAGGCGCGTGAGTGCAGTGTGGCACGAGTGTTGTGGGCGAAATCCGGATTGAAAGGGGTGCAGGAGCTTGCGGTTTTCTAAGTAGGCAAGCAGGTGTTTGTGGACATGCCTTTCAAGCGGCTTTGATAGAACTGATAATAATGAAATCGGTCGATAGTTGTTAGGGTCAGAACGATCTTTAGTTTTTGGAAGTGGAATGACTTTAGCGTATTTTAGTTTGTTAGGGAAAGTATGTTGCTTGATACAAAGGTTGTAAATGTACGTAATAGACTCTACTATGTACGGCAGGGATAACTTAAGTATTTGCGGGCTGATGTCATCAGGTCCCGAAGACTTTTTATTTGGTAGTTTACTAATGAGCAAACCCACCTCATGAACTGATAGCAAGGGAATGCTGAAGGGGTCTGTGTCCTCTGTTCTGTGTTTACAGAATTCAGAAAGCAAATTAGAACATTCATACTTACTGCTATTAATTGAGGCATTTAGAGTTTCAGCGACTGAAAGAAAATGATTATTAAAAGTTTCTGCAGTAAGACTGCTGGGAATGGTTGTTGAAGTGCCAGGGGAGCCTTTAGTTAGAGTGTTTAATAGGCGCCAGATAGTAGAAGTATCCTTACTGTCTTTCACTGTGTCACGGATTAACTTTTTCCTTGCCTCTCTGATCATGTACTTAACACGGTTACGTTGTTGCTTAAATTCAGGAAATAGTTTTCGACTACGCAGATCATCTCTGAGCGCCATCGCTTGCATTATTTCTGGGGTTAACCATGGAGGAAGAGTGTTTGATTTAACCCTTCTCTCACGAAGGGGTGCGTGTTTGTTTAATACAGTTAGAAAAAGAGTGTACCAGATAGAAAGGGCAGTGTCCGGGTCATTAGAGAGAAGTACATCGTTGAACGGAGTATTATTTAAATCAAATAGGAATTCATTATGGTTAAAGTTCTTGAATGATCGATATGTTATGGTTGTATGGCCGTTCTTCTTTGCTTTCGGAATCTTTTTTGACCATGAACAAACAACTGGATAGTGATCACTAACACTTAGATTTGAAACCTCAACATTATAGATGGCTTTGGGTTTATTAGTGTATATGTGGTCTATAAGTGAGGACGTATTCTGAGTAATTCTGGTGGGCGATTTTACTAACTGGACTAGACCAAACAATGAAGATATTGTATCCCACGCAGTGTGATTCTTAAGAAAGTCTATATTAAAATCTCCCATGAGAAGAAGGTCAGCCTTTCTTTTGCACGCTCTATCAAGGATCTGACTAAAATGGTCATACCATTCAAAAGTGGCGGCAGGGTTTCTGTAAAGGAATCCAACTATTAGCGGTGTCGATTTAGGGCATTTCACTTCCAACCACAAACACTCTACGTCTGCTGTTTCCAAGTCCAAGCGTCTATGGACTAAATGCTGAATGGAGTTGTGAATGTAGACAGCGATGCCTGTTTGACCTGGGGACGAGGGGTCTCTCCTAGTCAAGGAAAAATTAGGAATACTAATGGCTTCATCGCTCACACACGAGCTCAGGCGCGTCTCACTAAGCCCAAATAAATGAAACGGTGTGGGATTGCTAATGTAGACAGATATATCGGTTAGTTTATTGTACAAATGAAAAACATTGAGATGCCCTATTCGCATAACTTTCAAATTTATGTCTATTACGGAGTAAGGCAAATTTGTACAGAACAAACAACAACAACAACAAAATAAAATGTCAAAAGAAGGAAGTATACGTTGAGATTATTAAATGAAACAGCACAAATGCTTATGTATATATAAAGCTGGTAAATGGATAAGACACAATGAAATGATTTAGCAGACTCGTCGGCAGAGAAATAATCCAACTGCTCGAACATCAAAGTCCCGATAGCAAGTTCAGTAAGCCGTATCAGCCGCACACGAGCACAATACTGGCCGGGGTTTGGTAATCCGCTTTCAACTCGATACTGCTCAGCGAAGTAAAGCGGAGACACAGTTATCACTGGTAAATTGAAGCTTGATTGAATCGTCTTGATTCAATCGAGTTTCCTTCACGCTGATAGTCTGCTGGTATTCGAACAAGCACTGACTGACCTCGTATAAAACACACAGAGTACTCCGACACAGTAGTAAACTAACGGATCAATGATATTCTAGTCTCGGAGAGACTTTATCCACGACGAACGAACGAACGACACAGAAAATGATCGTAACTGTCCTTGGTCATCGCAAAATACATAACACTACAGTGGCACATTGATCACCAAAAATTTTGCTTACTGCGCGCTGTTCACAAGCTAACAAGAGTTCTTGAACAGTCAGAAATACAAATACATAAAATAAAAGTCCACAGGCACAGTCCCGAAGGAATGCCTACAAGTAAAGTAATAGCGGTGTCAAATACACACGTTTATCAAGGAATAGAATCAGAAATGAACTGTCAATCGCTAGAATTAATGGAACGACGAAACACCACCGATCGTTGTTGTTTTTTGTTTTGTTGTTGCTGTAAACATGTTGTTTTTTAAACAATGAAACCTGTTTGTTGACTGATATACCCCTGGATAAATGGCTGAAGCAGCTGCGCCAGTACGCGCATTACCTGCGAGTCGTTGCCTCCGGGGATAGCTGCAGGGGTCTCCCACCCCCTGGCCGGGGTACTTGCGGTTTTAGGAGCGGCCAGAGCCTGGAGAGCGCTGTTGATTCTCGAGTTGTCCTGAGGCGGGGGCGGCATGCGGGGAAACTCTTCCTCCGTCACTGTAAATGGCTTGGCGTGACCTGGCTGAGGACAGTACGCAGAGGGATGGCCAGGTTGCACACGGTTGAACATGGAGTGGTGGCTGGGGCTGGCATAGTTTGCAGGCAAGTGGCTGGCCTGGGAAGTAGGGGATAGAGGATGGCTGGTAGAGGGGCCATTTGTCTGGGAGTGATGTTGGGAGAGGCTGGGTTGGGAGTAGTGGACGTGCGTAAACTTTGGCCCTCTGCCACTATCCGACTGGTTGTGATGGTGTTGATGAGACCAGTCATTCTGCTGTTGATGCTGCTGGTTGCGGCGATCTACGATGGGTCCGTCACCTGGTGCACGGCGCAGCACTCCAGCAAACCTGATGTTGAGTGCCAGTGTTCTGGTACCGGCAGGAGTCAGGTGGATCCGGTCTTTCTGGAACAAGGCCTTGCGCGGTGCCAGATTGTAAGTAATGAAGGCCGGCATATGGTCGATGTAAAAGACCTTCTCTTGCTCGCACGTTGCCCGCAAGTTGTCGTTGGAGGGGAACACGGCCTTCGACAGGTAGTGGTGGGCCCCTCCAGGAATGATGGAGGACGTAAACAGGGCGGCATTAGGAAAGGCTGCACGTAGTAAGCGGATAAGCTGCACCCATGACTGCTTGCTGACCACGCCCACTTTACAGCTGTTTATCCCCGCGTGTAAGGTCACACGGCGGATATTTGGCGACGGCGGTAGACTCCTGAGCCACTCAGCGACGTCACTCACTGTCAGTCCTGAAACCGACAGGTTCTGGACCACGGCACCATTGACCGACATCCTCCGCTCGTCCACGTTTTTGAGGATGGAGTCGCCGATGAGGAGTGTGTTGACGTCTGGCCGGACCTGAAGACACTGGAGCTGGTGTAGGGGTGTGGGGCTGTGATTGCTGTCACTATCACCTCTGCCGTTACTACTGCTGCTGCCAGTACTTGTTTTGTCGATGGTGTTACCGTTATCAGCGCTGGGTCCTTGGGTGTTCTCATTTATGTCAGATAAAACAGAGAACCTGTTTTCTATATGCACCTGTGCGAGAAGAGCACTCTTCGATGCGACATCTTGGGCTTCAGAGGGTTTGTGAGGCTGAGGCGGGAGTGTGGGGACCGCGGGGATTTTCACCTCAGTTTGATCGGTGGTATGATGCGTCTGTTTTACCACGGCCTCAACTTGCTTTCTGAGTTCCTTCAGCTTACCGGCTTGGTTGTCCCTGCTGCTGGTAAGCTGGAGTACCTTTTCACTGAGAGCAGCATGGCTGGTGGATAGGTCGTCGACAGCCGAATTGACACCCTCAGCATACTCTTCCGCTGCCTTCACGCTGTTCTTGGCTTTAGTCTCGTTGTCACGGACGACGCTGTCAACACGCGCCAGTTCCTCAGCATGCGCAGCGCACTGGCTCTTAACATCGGAGAGCTCAGTGCGCACTTTCTGCAGCTCGGCTTGCAGGCTATCGATGGTTGCAGCATTTAGCACTAGTTGTTGCTGCATCTGAGCCATGCATTGGTTTAGCGCCGACACTTGTGCCTCTACAGAGAGAGGAGGGGGCACACAGTTGATGAGTGGGAAGGTGTTTGTGTGGGGCGTGACCTGGGCCGAGGACATATCAGGCGGTATGTCAGCCTCGGCTGGCGGAGAATTGTCGCCCTTGTCCCCATCAAGGGTTGCTGGAGCAATTTCACAACTGCTTGCATGGTTGAGTGAAACCTTTGATTGGGAAATAGTAACGTTGGAGTTGGCAGGGGGTTCGCTGGTGGTGTCGTCTGTCCCCGTGGCGAGTACGTTGTTTGGTTCGAGAGTGGCGAGAAGGGCTTCGCTGTCGGCGAGTACACTAATCCCATCAGCGCACTCAGTCATAGAGTCGCCATTGTGGACGTCAGGGGATGCTGGTTGTGAGGATGTATCCATTCTGTTTATAGTGTCTTTTAATAGTTCGAACTCATCGTTCACCCAATCTTGGTAGCAGTTGCCCTGTACACAAACAGTCCCGGTCGTATAATATATTGTTATGGTAATAAGTTTCTTTGAATCATTCTTGAGCTGAATTATTGTTTCAAAAAGTTCACTTGGGTAGGGAGGGTCGATGGGAACTACAATACTCAGTTCATCTTGGTTTTTGTCCCTGTCTTGCCAGTGC
Organism: Semisulcospira habei; assembly: GCA_036245525.1. Lineage (NCBI taxonomy): Eukaryota > Metazoa > Mollusca > Gastropoda > Semisulcospiridae > Semisulcospira > Semisulcospira habei. The sequence continues at coordinate 131,309,356 of BTPG01000008.1, forward strand.
AGTGTCACGCCAGGGGGCATAGACTCTCGTGCGTATATGGTGTATAGAGCATGTCTCCACAGGGGTACACGTGTCGAAATACTTTCAAAGGTCACTTGTATAGGGTCTCTTGTTCTTGTAATTTTCTCAAGGGAGAGACGTGAATTCGCTGCAGTGGAGCGGGTTATCGGGCCCATTGTATAGAGATGGTGGTGTCGCCATTGTCACTTTACTCGAAGCCAGAGAGAGAGAGAGAGAGAGAGAGAGAGAGAGAGAGAGGGAGAGAGAGAGGGAGAGAGAGAGAGAGAGAGAGAGAGAGAGAGAGAGAGAGAGAGAGAGAGAGAGAGAGAGAGAGAGAGAGAGAGAGAGAGAGAGAGAGAGAGAGTTAGAGAGAGAGAGAGAGAGAGAGAGAGAGAGAGAGAGAGAGAGAGAGAGAGAGAGAGAGAGAGAGAGAGAGAGAGAGAGAGAGAGAGAGAATGAATCAATCAATGAATCAATGAAACTTTATTTTACAACGGTTTAGGCATTGACATCGTCATCGACACAGCCATTTTACAAACCTGCCGTTGCTAACAACTACACTCTCTTGGCTTGACTTCGCGAACGAAGATTCTATAGGGGTTGTCCACGACGTCTGCAGGCATGCTCGTGACTGCGGAGGCCAATCCGGGACAGGCAGGTTCGACCACAGTGGCTGCAGAGGGAGGTCTGGCCAGGGTTCTGAGTTGCGGCATCTCTGTTTTTTTCTCCTGAGCCGCTTGTCCTTAAGGCCAGCTCTGCGAGAGTCCTCAAAAGAGACAGCTGCCTTGTAAGTTTGTGACATAGGTGGAAGCGTTCGAGGAGTCATAGTTGGCTGCGGTAGAGGGCCCAGGACTCGGAACCATACAACAGGGTGGTGAGGACGACAGCTCTGTACACGCTGATCTTGGTGCCTGTTTTCAGCTGTTGATTTTGCCCGAAAGCGCTGTTTGCTTTTGCCAGCCTGCTGTCCAGCTCCTTGTCCAGCTTGACGTCTGACGTGATGATGCAGCCAAGGTAGGTAAACTGGTGCACTGACTTCAGTTCAGACTCGCCGATGGTGATGTGGAGAGGGCGATGCTCTACCTTGGGTGCCGGCTGATGGAGGACCTCTGTCTTTTTCAGACTGACCTCGAGTCCAAAGAGCTGGGCAGCGTCTGCGAAGCAGGATGTGATGCGCTGCAGGGCTCTCTCTGTGTGTGCAACGGGGGCAGCGTCGTCAGCAAAGAACAGCTCACGAATCAGTTGGTCTAGGGTTTTCGTGTGGGCCTGCAGTCGTCTGAGGTTGAACAGGCTGCCATCGAGACGATACCTGATGTACACTGCATCGTCATCGTCGAGGTCCACTGTGGCCTGCTTCAACATCATGCTAAAAAAAATGGTGAAGAGGGTCGGTGCCAGCACACAGCCCTGCTTCACACCGTTGAGAATGGGGAATGGTTCTGAGAGGTCATTGTTGTCTGACCTGGCCTTGCTTGTCCTCGTGTAGCTGGACGATCATGCTGAGGAACTTTGGGGGACAGCCAAGTCGCTCCAGGATCTGCCACATGCCTTGCCTGCTCACAGTGTCGAACGCTTTTGTTAGGTCGACAAACGTTATGTACAGCCCTTTGTTCTGCTCGCGGCACTTCTCCTGAAGCTGTCTCAGCACAAAGACCATGTCGGTGGTGCTCCTGTTGGCTCTGAAGCCACACTGACCCTCTGGGAGGTGGTCTTCTTTAATGGCAGGTACCAGCCGATTCAGGAGCAGCTTTGCGAGTATTTTCCCGGCAATGGACAGCAGGGTAATTCCACGGTAGTTGGAGCAGGCAGACTTCTCTCCTTTGTTCTTGTACAGGGTGATGAGGACTGCATCGCGGAGATCCTTTGGTAGTGTTCCTTCCTCCCAGCAGCAGAGAAAGAGGTCATGGACCTTGTTGTGCAGTGGTGGGCCTCCATGTTTCCAGATCTCTGGTGGGATTCCGTCAATGCCTGCTGCCTTGCCACTCTTGAGCTGGTGGATGGCTGTGAGGGTCTCTTCAGCAGTGGGCGGTTCGTCCAATTCAACCTTTACTGGGAGTGTGGGATTTGGAGGATGACTGCTTCTTGAACAGTGCGCTCAGTGCTGAAGAGGTCCTGAAAGTATTCCGACCAGCGGTTCAAGATGGAGTTATTATCTGTGAGGAGTGCCTGTCCATCAGCGCTTCGCAGGGGACTTTGTATCTGCTTTCAGTGCTTCGTAGAAGCCCCTGTAGTCACCGTCGTCAGCACAAAACTGGGTCCTCTGTGCGAGTCTGGTCCACCACTCATTCTGGAGATCTCTGAGCTTGCGCTGGAGACTGCTGCAGACGAGGCGGAAGGTAGACCTCTTCAGAGGGCAGGAAGGCTGGGCTAGGTGGGCCTGATGGGCAGCTCTTCTTTTTTTTTTTTTTGCTAGGAGTTCCTGGATCTCTGCGTCGTTTTCGTCAAACCAGTCTTTGTTCTTCTTTCTAGCGAAACCCAAAACTTCTGCAGAGGATTTTGCGATAGCAGTTTTCAGCCGTTCCCAGAGTGTTTCAGGGGAGGAGTCTGCTGGGTAAGCTGTGTCTGTGAGCCTGCGCTGTAAATCTGTCTGAAAGGCAGCTTTTACGTCGTCACGCTGAAGGCTGGCAACATCAAGCTTTTTCTTAGGGGGCCCCCCTTTCTCGGGGTTTGGCTTGAAGTGGAGCCTGAGTTTGCAGCGGACAAGGCGGTGGTCAGTGTGGCACTCTGCGCTGGGCATCACTGGTGAGGAGGACATCACTGCGGTCCCTCTGACGCACTAGGACATAGTCGATAAGGTGCCAGTGTTTGGAGCGAGGATGCATCCAGGTGGTCTTACGACTGTCCTTTTGCTGGAAAGTAGTGTTGCTGATGACAAGCTGCTGCTCTGCACAGAACTCCAACAGTAGGCGGCCATTGTCATTGCAGTTCCCGACGCCATGCTTGCCGAGGACTCCTTTCCAGGCTTCAGAGTCCTGGCCCACTCTGGCGTTGAAGTCGCCAAGGATGACTTTGTCGTCTGCAGGGGTGCTCTGTAGGAGGCTGCGCAGGTCAGTGTAGAACTTGTCCTTTTCTGCAGGCTCTGCCAGGAGAGTTGGGGAGTACACACTGAGAAGGGTGACGTGTTGCTGGTGTCTCAGTGGGAGGCGCATGGATATGATGCGGTCTGAGTGACCGGTTGGTAGGTTTTCCAGCTTAGTCCCAATGGAGGTCTTGACCATGAAGCCCACGCCTGCATCTTTCTGATGCAGACTTGCCTGACCAGTAGAGGGTGTAGCCAGCGCCAAGTTCTTGCAGACTGCCTTCGTCCGGGAGGCGTACTTCGCTGAGCGCAGCGATGTCGATGTTTAACCTCCGCAATTCATGGGCAATGAGGGCGGAGCGACGTTCAGGGCGTCCGCTGTCTGCTGTGTCAAGCATGGTTCGGATGTTCCAGCATGCTACGTTGAGTCCGGTCGTGGTCGTCATTAGAGTGGATCCGTTGTTTTTACTTGTTTTCTGACCGCAGGAGAATATGCTTGTTGACCGCGGCTAGCCAGCTGGGGTTGTGAGGGGACGAGCTTTGGTTAGGCCACCTTTTCTAGGCCCCTCTCCGTGTGGAGCAAGCAGTGCTGTCCCTAGAGAAGGCTACTTGGTCGTTCAGGGTGTGCTGAGTGACGTTGTCATCCCCAGGTCAACATCAGCCGACCAATATCCTGAACCGCCTCATGCAGGTTTGAGACTGCGACTTCCAGTGACATCTTTCACCTGCCGTTTCGCCCCTCGCCCGTCGCTACAGGACTTGGAATGGTCTGTGTCATGGTCCGTGGACGTTTCCTAAAGCCTGCGCGGTGGGGCTTTTTGGTGGAGTGCAGTGTGTGCAGTACTGGCCCCACCCTTTAAACCCTTGGTTCGTCTGCCATGGCCTAGCAAGCTGGGACGATGGCATCGAGGTCCTCAGGTCGTAGGTTTTATATCAGACTGTCCTTGTCCTAGTCTCTGGCTCAAAAACCTTCCCCGGAGACACGGGGGCTTTGAAGTCAGGGTTTTCCTCCCTTAGCCTTTCCGCAGCCAAGCGGCCAGGCCTGCAAGGCAGCAGGACAATGTTGATTAATTTTCGAGGTTCTCTCCTCTAGATCCGCCGTGTTTAGCCTGGGGGCTCGTGCTGCCCAGTTTATGGGGTCACCTCGGAGAGGATGTGGCCAGGGACCACGCACGGGCGGTCTTGGGATAGAGGGATGCTATGCTAGTCCGGAGGGATTACACACGAGGGTGCCTCACGAAGGCCAAGAGGCCCTAGACTAGGGGGATCTCGGGGGAGGCGCTGTAAGAGTTCCCCACTACCCGCACCACCAACTCAACTCGTCCCCTGGGGCCCCCACCTTTTGAGTCAGACAGCAACCCCTTGACCCCTCTACTGACCCACTGTCTACTGTATGGTGTCTACTGACCACTGTCTACTGTATGGTGTCTACTGACCATCTGACCACTGTCTACTGTATCTTGTCTACTGACCCTCTGACCACTGTCTACTGTATGGCGTCTACTGACCCTCTGACCACTGTCTACTGTATGGTGTCTACTGACCATCTGTACAGTGTCTGTATGGTGTCTACTGACCATCTGACCACTGTCTACTGTATCTTGTTTACTGACCATCTGTACAGTGTCTATATGGTGTCTACTGGCCATCTGACCACTGTCTACTGTATCTTGTCTACTGACCCTCTGACCACTGTCTACTGACCATCTGACCACTGTCTACTGCATCTTGTCTACTGAGCCTCTGACCACTGTCTACTGTATGGTGTCTACTGACCATCTGTACAGTGTCTGTATGATGTCTACAGACCCTCTGACCACTGTATGGTGTCTACTGACCACTGTCTACTGTATCTTGTCTACTGAGCCTCTGACCACTGTCTACTGTATGGTGTCTACTGACCATCTGTACAGTGTCTGTATGATGTCTACAGACCCTCTGACCACTGTCTGCTGTATGGTGTCTACTGACCCTCTGACCACTGTCTGCTGTATGGTGTCTACTGACCATATGTACATTGTCTGTATGGTGTCTACTGACCATCTGTACAGTGTCTGTATGGTGTCTACTGACCATCTGTACAGTGTCTGTATGGTACTACTGTCTCTTTTCCCGTGGGCATGGTCAGTAGACACCATACAGACACTGTACAGATGGTCAGTAGACACCATACAGCAGACATTGGTCAGTAGACAAGATACAAGTGGTCAGATGGTCAGTAGACACCATATAGTAGACAGTGGTCAGATGGGAAGTAGACCCCCATATAGTAGACAGTGGTCAGATGGTCAGTAGACACCATACAGACACTGTACAGATGGTCAGTAGACACCATACAGTAGACAGTGGTCAGAGGGTCAGTAGACACCATACAGACACTGTACAGATGGTCAGTAGACACCATACAGACACTGTACAGATGGTCAGTAGACACCATACAGACACTGTACAGATGGTCAGTAGACACCATACAGACACTGTACAGATGGTCAGTAACAACTACAAGACTAACTACAAATATACATACATATAAGTAAACATAATACTTGCAAACAATTGACAACACTGTTCACATAGACAGACATACTCATAGACTCATAGACACCCCCCACCCCAACCGCCCCCTCCACACATAGACAGAGCTAAGTAGTCCAAATGATAAATGAAAAGGGTAACAGGCTTAATTGGGAATAAATTGGACCCAGCATAAAAAGAGACATATAATATAAGAGAGAGAGAGAGAGAGAGAGAGAGAGAGAGAGAGACAATGACAATGACAATGACAATGATCCTTTATTTGACAACGGTAAAAGTTTTGGTAGTAACAACCATTTTTCAAACTTGCCGTTGCTAATCTACTGATTACAGAGTTACTATCGTACTAATTGTTTTCTACTACTAAGAAGGGAAAAAAAAATTACATGACACAGCACAAGCCAAGAATGAAAATAATAATAATAATAATAATAATGTTGGGGGGAAGTGACATAGGAATTACCAACTTTACTGGTCGGGCATAATGACATGTTGTGAGGTTTAATTAAAATAATATAATAAGAATACACACAACCTAATATGCATACATAACGCATGCACATTTGAGCACGCCACTCTCTATCTCTAATATACACGTGCGCACACGCACACACGCACAACGCACGTGCACACACACGCTTACGCGGCTTAAGCTACATACAAGCTGTACCGAATAAATATGAGTTATCATTCGAAACCTGTGGTACACGCAATTAATGATCTAATGAGAAATAGTATTTTTCAATATGTGCACAGTCACGGGGATGCTGCTGACAAAAATAAGTACTTGATGAGACTGACTTTAAACGAGGAGAAAGTAGCTGATGTCGTGACGTTTCTAGGCAAGGCATTCCAAAGACTAGAGCCAGAGAACGTCAAACTCGTTTTATAGAGATCAATTCTAGGTCGCGGCACAATAAGGGATTTTCTTGATCTGGAGTATGTTGATGACTGGACGGTAAATAGCGATGTGATATATCGGGGTAGCTTATCGTTTAATGCTTTGAACATAACCATTCCCTTATTGTAAATTAGATGATCTTTCAGGGGCAGAATTTTTAAGGCTGCCAATGTTTGGTCAGTAGTTAAGCTGGGATCAGGGAATATTAGTTTGGCAGCTCTCCGATGTAGAGAGTTCAATCTTTTCAAATTGACATCTCTCGAACCATCCCACACAGTAGAAGCATAGTCTATATGCGATCTAATATGGGCATTGAAGAACAGTTGACGTGTCTCCATATCAGTAATGTGTTTAAGTTTTGCTAAGATGTACAGATTTCTGGAGACAATTTTACAAACGTTACTGATGTGTAGCTGCCACCTAAGCTGGTTGTCCACCGTGACTCCTAGCAGGCGATGGTTAGTAACTTGGCTGATGGTTTTGCCTTGGAGGGACAGACTGAGTGAGAGAGAGCCAAGCTGGTGTTTTTGGCGGGTGCTAATTACCATGCTCTCCGTTTTTACTGGGTTTAAAATCATAATATTATGACTGCACCATTCATCAATATCTTGCAGTGTGTTTTGCAGTCGTGAATTGATGTTTGATATATCCTTATCTGGCGTGTGTACAGCAGCATCATCTACAAACATATCACATGTAACGCTTTCATTTTTTATCGCAAGAGGAAGATCATTTATGAACAAGCAGAATAGAAGGGGACCAAGAATAGAGCCCTGTGGTACGCCATGCTTCACTAAACCTTGATTCGAGTATGAGTCATTTAGTAATACCTTTTGTTTTCTACCTTCGAGGTAGGATTTGAGAAACGACGCCGAGTTGTTGGTGTACATGGATACTTTCTTGATCAATATTTCGTGGTTTACTAGATCAAAGGCTTTACGAAAATCTAGAAACAGGACTCCTGTAAGTTTTGAGTCGTTTATGGAAGATAACCAGGTGTCTATCATCCGTATCAGCGCAGTGTGACATGAGTGTTCTGATCTGAAGCCCGACTGCAATGAATAGATTAATTTTCGGCTTTCCAGGTATATAGATAGATGCTTGTGAATATGCCGTTCTAAGGGCTTGGACAGAACAGGTAGAAGTGATATGGGCCTAAAATTATTAATTTCACTAAGATCTTTAGATTTAGGTAGAGGTATTACTTTCGCGTCTTTAAATGCGTCTGGAAAACAATTAAAATTAATACAGAGGTTGTAGATATAAGTGATACTCTCTACAATGTATGGGAGGGATATCTTGAGTATTTTCGCACTAATCTCATCCAGTCCTGATGATTTTTTATTCTCCAAGGATGTAATTAATTTACCAACTTCATGGACCGCTATAGTGGGTATGATGAAAGGTTTTGTGCCGGCAGTTCTCTGCTTGCAGAAATCGACTAAGTTGTCCGGGCATACATAGTCATGCGACTCAGTTCCCGGCGGGATTAATGATTCTGCTACGGAGACGAAGTGGCTGTTGAAGCTGTTTGCTGTGAGATGCGGCGGTAAAGGAGTTGTGCTTTTATTCGTGCCTCTAGTAACTAAATTTATCGCACACCATATTGTGGCACAGTCTTTACTTTCGTGAATAACTTTATCGAAAAGTAATTTCTTTGCCTTCAGAACCATGGATTTTATTCGATTACGTTCTTTCTTGTAATCGGTGAAGCGCTTCTCTCTTCTCAGCTTGTCCCTGTGCTCCATGGCCTCGATAAGATCCGCAGTCAGCCAGGGTGGTAAAGTGGCGTATTTAACTCTTTGTTGTCTCAAGGGCGCGTGTTTATCAAGCACTCTGAGAAAGATGTGATACCACGTATCTAGTGCTTTATTTGGGTCGGTTTCATTGTACACTTCAGTAAATTCTGCAGAAGCTAGATCAGACAGAAAGGTATTTTCATTGAACTTTTTAAATGATCTGTATGTTATATGTATGTCCTTGCTTTTTTAGTTTTGGAAGCTTGGACAGCCACGTGCAGCTTACCGGATAGTGGTCACTTACGCTAAGACTATCAACGTGAACGTTGCTAATTGCCATCGGTTTATTTGTATAAATATGGTCTATAACAGTGGCTGATGATGGCGTAACTCTAGTGGGCGATGTTACCATTTGTTGAAGGCCGACTAAGGTAGTGGTACACTCCCATGATGGGTGAGGTTTAAGAGTGTCAATGTTAAAATCCCCTAGAAGGAGAAGTTTGCTTTTATGAATATCTGTTTTATCAATCAAGTGTACAAAGTTGTCATACCACTCAAAAGTGGCCGCAGGATTTCTGTAAAGAAACCCAACAAGTAAAGGAGGGGATTTAGATTGCCTAATCTCTATCCAAATACATTCCACATCGCTAGTTTCTAAGTCTCGGCGCCTGCGGGTTATGTGTTTAACTGAGTTGTGGATGTAGACCGCTACACCTGTCTCACCCTGGACTGACGGATCTCGCCTAAGAATGGAGTAATTTGGAATGGCGATGGCCTCATCACTGATGTTGGAGGCAAGGCGTGTCTCGGTTATACCAAAGAGATGAAAGTAACTAGGTGAATTAACATAAACGCAAACGTCCGGCACTTTGTTCGCCAGGTGATATACATTTAAATGTCCGATTCGAAATTTTTGGCCTTTTTTGCACATTATCTTGTATAGTAATTTTGGCGTTAAAAATAAGTAATGGAACTAAGGGGAAGTAGAGTACAGGAACAAAAAGTAGTATGCGAGTAATAAAAGTAACAAATGTAAGGCAAACAAACAGCAAACTTCACGGAAAAAGCGAAATTTAAACAGAAAAGAGAGGGGAAAAGGGGCGGAGGGGGAGTAGGTTATTTAGACAAAGCGTTTACGTTATCCAAGACAAATAAGAGAATATTTGTGAGGCTGGAAAAATGTAACGAGCACTCGCCAATATTCACTGATCTGACTTGCTCAGATACGCTTTAACGGGAAGAAAGAAAAATATTAAAATATAATAATAATAATAATAATAATAATAATAATAATAATAATAATAATAATAATAATAATAATAATAAAAGTAAGTTGACTTTTCCCGTAAAATCTATAGTCTATATAGACAGTCACATGAGCAATAGAAAGTAAGTCGACACAAGACAAAAGTGCGCTGCATGTAGTAAGGAGTTCGAGTCGATTATAAGATACGAGGTCCCGTAAACACACGTCTCACACGTGCACTGCTATGATGGTATTTGACCAAACATGCAGAGATGAAATGATTAAATATCATCTGTTTAAGTCACGAGCAGATCAACATAAGATATCTGCAGTACAAGTTCACTCAGTTTAAACCCTTAACGAGTAAGAACAGCACAGAAATAAATTTATTGCTGTGCTGTAAACATGTCTCTTCTCGTGTGTAGGTCAGCGTAGAGTTAGCTGGGTACGCGGCCACTCTTGTGGCCGTCAGATCAGCAAAGAGAACAAACTAAAAAAAAAAAAGTCAGTGTTTCAAGACGAGTCTGATTGATGACACCTAACTCACACACACACACACACACACACACACACACACACACACACACACACACACACACACACACACACACACACACACACACACCGCACACAAACACGCACACACACACCCGCACTGACTCATGCGTCCGTGTATGCACGACCCCTGTCATGTTCAGTTCAATGTGCGGACGGATAGATGACCAAGCCGACAAAGGTGCCGCCGCACCTGGCGAGCCATGCAAAGATGCATAGCTGACAAGGCGCAACACCCCACGCTGTCATGGATCACCGGGGCCCTTCGTCCGCCATTTGTATGTAGTTCACAACTTCAGTACAAGAACTGCAGAAGATTCGTTCAGTGGGAACTGAATGTGACAGGGATTGTGGGACGCCGATTACGACAGTGATTGTAAAAACTGCGCGAGCAGCTTTAGTGCTTGGATTTGTGGTTGGTCCAAAAACATGGCTCCAGCCGCTTGCTTCGCGCCCCAGGCGTTCGTGGGTGATTCCGCCGCTGGTGGGACAATGGGTCCTGTCCCTGACGGCTGCAGCGGCGGGAAGTCGGTGGTCTGGAACCGGGGAGTCGCGTAGATACGGCCCTGCTGTACGCCGCCGGGCTGTGAACCTGACACGCTCTCGGGTGGTGGTTGGTTAGGCTGATTGGTGGGCGTGTGGCGAGTGACGGGCGGCCGCTGCTGGCTCAAGGCGGCAGACATCAAAGACGGGTTGCTGAGCCGTCTGCTCAATCGCCACGTGAACGGCCGTTTCGGCTGATGGCTGGATTAGGCCCGTCCCCTTGGCCGGGCTCCCCGGCATTTCTCAGCTGGTGGTAGGGGGCGTGGGGAGGGTCACCGTAACGGATCCTAAGGGCAATCAGCTTAATGCCCTCGTCACTCGGGTGGGTCATTGTATTATCGCGTCTATACATGACCTGCTTGGGGGCGCCGTTCTTGGTCAGGAAGCTGGAAGTGTGGTCAACAAACTGTACACGCGTTTGTTGACAGGCCTGTTTCAGGTTGGCGTTTGACATGCGCGCAGGTCGTGATAGGGCGTGGTGACTGCTAAAAGGAGGGACGACGGAAGAGGCCTGTAATGTAGCGCGCGGAAAAGCGGCGGACACCAGGCGGATCTAGTTGTAGCCACGCGTTAGTAGTAACGTGACCCTGAGTGTCCCTACAGCTGTTAATCCCGACGTGAAACACAACGTGGCGTACGTGTTGAGAAGGTGAGAGGGTGGCGAGCCATTTGCTCAAAGCCTCAACACTGAGGCCAGAGACCGCCAGGTTTTGTACGACACAGTCTTTGGACGACATCTTCCGCTCGCTCACTCGCTTCATAATAGAGTCACCAAGCAGAAGGACGTTTGACTGGTGTCTGATGTTCATGGCACATAGATGGTCGTATGGAGTCTTTGGTGGCGGTGTATAGGACGTTTTTAAGACTGTCTGCTCGGCGGCCTGGGACGGTGTTAATCCATCGGTACTTTGGTCACTGTGGTCGTCGGAGAGGGCTGCAAAGCGATTTTGCGTCGTGACAGTTACGGCTGAACCAAGGGTCACGCTGGCTGTTGTCGACTCATGCTGCAGGGCCTTGGTTGTTTTAGCAGTTGCTGGTGAGTGTTGCACACTGCCGAGGTCGCTGGTACCAGAGCGGGATATGGAAGGGGATTGTGGTGGGTGGTTCTTTGCCTCAGGGCAGTGTTGGACAGATAGTGAGATTTTAGAGTGGCGGAGTGATGTTGATAATGACTCCACCTGCTTTCTCAGCTCCCGAAGTGTAGCACCCTGCGTCTCCTTGCTAAGTGCAAGTTTTGTCACCTGCGTGGTCAAGGCTTTGTGTTCATGATTCAGTTTCTCAACAGCACTAGCTGTTGAGTTTTCGTGCTCTTGTAGACAGAGGTCAGTAGCTTGGACATCATGTTTGAATTTTGCTGCACTGTCCTTTAGGTCGCTGTCAAACCTATCCTGGCGGGTAATAAGGGCTGCGTACTGCTGCTTGACAGTGGCTAATTCAGATGTAACAGTCTGCAGCTCTGTCTTCAGATCTCGGATACAGGCCGTGGCATCCGATAGCTGTTGTTGCAAAAGGGATAGGGATAGGGGTGATGCAACATTGGCTGGGCAAAGTGAAAGGCCAGAGGGCGATGCTACGACGTTAATCCTATCAGCGGACGCGAGGCCCACTTGTTCACAGTCGCTAATCTCACCACCTGTGGATCCGTCAGTCATTCCAGCTGAAGAGGGATTAGTGCTGGACTGGACCTGGACAGGATCAGAGCTCTCGCAGTCGGGTGGACTGGGCGTGGCTATGGGCGGATTGCTGTCGTTAGTGACGTCAGACGAGGGGCCAGACGTAGCCGGCCAGGGGGAAGGGGTTAGATGATGCAAGCGTCAGGGTGAGGGGGAAAGTGTCAGGCTGGAAGGTGTTGGTGGTTTGAGCTTGCGGATATTGGGGTGGGATACCTCCGTGTACAAGAACAAAGGCGAGAAGTCTGACTGTTCCAACTATCGGGGAATTACCCTGCTGTCCATTGCTGGGAAAATCCTTGCAAGGCTGCTCCTGAATCGGCTGGTACCTGCCATCGCTGAAGACCAACTCCCAGAGGGCCAGTGTGGCTTCAGAGCAAACAGGAGCACCACCGATATGGTCTTTGTGCTGAGACAGCTACAGGAGAAGTGCCGCGAGCAGAACAAAGGTCTGTACGTAACATTTGTCGACCTAACAAAAGCGTTCGACACTGTGAGCAGGCAAGGCATGTGGCAGATCCTGGAGCGACTTGGCTGTCCCCCAAAGTTCCTCAACATGATTGTCCAGCTACACGAGGACCAGCAAGGCCAGGTCAGACTCAACAATGACCTCTCGGAACCATTCCCTATTCTCAACGGCGTAAAGCAGGGCTGCGTGCTGGCACCGACCCTCTTCACCATCTTTTTTAGCATGATGTTGAAGCAGGCCACAGTGGACCTCGATGATGACGATGCAGTGTACATCAGGTATCGTCTCGATGGCAGCCTGTTCAACCTCAGACGACTGCAGGCCCACACGAAAACCCTAGACCAACTGATTCGTGAGCTGCTTTTTGCTGATGATGCTGCCCTCGTTGCACACACAGAGACAGCCCTGCAGCGCATCACGTCTTGCTTCGCAGATGCTGCCCAGCTCTTTGGACTCGAGGTCAGTCTGAAAAAGACAGAGGTCCTCCATCAGCCGGCACCCAAGACAGTGTATCGCCCTCCTCACATCACCATTGGCGAGTCTGAACTAAAGTCAGTGCACCAGTTTACTTACCTTGGCTGCATTATCACGTCGGACGCCAAGCTGGACAAGGAGCTTGACAGCAGGCTGGCAAAAGCAAACAGCGCTTTTGGGCGACTTTTCAAGCGGGTGTGGCACAATCAACAGCTGAAAACAGGCACCAAGATCAGCGTGTACAGAGCTGTGGTCCTCACCACCCTGCTGTATGGTTCCGAGTCCTGGGCCCTCTACCGCAGCCAACTACGACTCCTCGAACGCTTCCACCAGCGCTGCCTGCGTACCATCCTGGGCATTCACTGGAGTGACTATGTCACCAACGTCGAGGTCCTTGAACAGGCAGAAACTGTGAGCATCGAGGCTTTGCTGCTGCGGACACAGCTCCGCTGGGCGGGGCATGTCTCCAGGATGGAGGATCATCGCCTACCAAAGATCACCCTGTTCGGCGAGCTTGCTACTGGACACCGTGACAGAGGGGCACCAAAGAAGAGATACAAAGACTGTCTCAAGAAGTCACTTAGTGCCTGCCAAATCGACCACCACCAGTGGTCTTCGCTTGCTGCGGACCGTGACACCTGGCGCTCCACCATTTACAAGGCAGCTGTCTCCTTTGAGGACTCTCACAGAGCTAGCCTTAAGGACAAGCGGCTCAGGAGAAAAAACAGAGATGCCGCAGCTCAGAACCCTGGCCATACCTTCCCCTGCAACCACTGCGGTCGAACCTGCCTGTCTCGGATTGGCCTCCGCAGCCACGAACAAGCCTGCAGACGTCGTGGGCAACTCCTATAAAATCTTCGTTCGCGAAGTCAAGCCAAGCCAAGAGACCTCCGTGGTGCAGGGTGGTTGGAGGTTGGGCGATGGCAGATGCTAATTCATTTTCAAATAATTGGGGTGATGACGGTGTCTGAGGGGAGGGTGGGTAGAGGGACAGAAGACGAACTAGATACAGTGTCCTCTACTATTTCTTGAACAACTAGAAATTCTTCATCTATCCACTGCTTGCAGTTTTTTCCCTGCACTCTTATCAGATAGGACGTATAGTAGATAGTGATGGTTACATCTCCATCGGGGGTTCCATCATTTAGTTGAATCAATGTGTTGTTCAGGGCGTCATGATAGGGGGGTTGGATGGATGAGTCAATGGGTTTCTTGTTCTTGTTTCGGTCTTCCCAAGATGCTGATACTCCAGGGGCTGGATGCGCGAGGCAGCGTTCATGTAGAGCTAGTCTCCACGCGAACACTCTGGTGGAGTCCGTTATAAAGTGCTTTTGGATGGGGTCTCATTTGTATCTGTGATCTCCTCTATGGGTTCAAGTGGGGGAAAAGGATTTAGATCGGGTGGTGGGGCCTGGCATTGTTGGGGGATTGGTGTCATCAATGCGCTCGCTTCACTCTCGACGTGCCATCTTGTTTGCTGATTAAGTTTACTTAGGACGGTCGTTCGTGCTCACCGAAGTGTGACGAGATTGGGGCGAAGCGGCATCCTCCGTATCATGGCCGATGTTTACCTCGGCCAGGTAATCACTGGCAAGTCAAGTGGTGCCGTCTTGTTGAGACAAAGAATATAGTGGTTCCAAGCGGTACACAGCCAGCTGCTGAGCGTGTTGTTACACACATCGCGTGCTCGCGTAAAACATTAGCAGAGCCGAGTTTAGCAGAGCCGAGTTTTACTGTAGTGTTTGTGTGGTGTTATCAGCTCTGGCTCGGCTACGTTTGACAGATTCAGAGGCGGTGTGATGTATGCCAGACCGGCACTGACCCCAATTCCATGCGTTGAGTGCGCGCAACGATAAACCACCTACAACAGAGAAATATAGGAAGCGCGGTTTTCCACTGCGCGCCGTGCACAGCCGTTGTAGACCGGTCCCATAATATCATCAGTGAAGACTGAACAAAGAAATCTGTGAAAAGTATAAATAATCCACGAGAATCGTAGAAAGTCACGGAAATAACACCACCATTGTGTAGAGGATCATATCACAAGTCCACAGGTATAAAATTCCAGCAAGTGCACCTTGGGTAGCCTAACACAAATCGCTGCTCAATCAGAGCGAAATCAACTCCGTGCGATCACGAGAGAAAGAGTGCAGAGACAGAGAGAGAGAGAGAGAGAGAGAGAGAGAGAGAGAGAGAGAGAGAGAGAGAGAGAGAGAGAGAGAGAGAGAGAGAGAGAGAGAGAGAGAGAGAGAGAGAGAGAGTAGCTCAGGTCAGCATGACCCGCCATTCCAGTGGTCAAACTCTGTCAGTCGATGGATTCGATGGATCGGTCGGACAGGCAGTCAACCAACCATCCAGCCAATGAATAAATGGTTGAATGAATGGATGAATGAATGAATGAATGAATGAATGAATGTCGTCATGTAGAGATTCATACTTTGCTCTTCAGATTTCCCCTGAGGTCCATGCGCTGGTCCACCCCAAAGCGAGCGTGCAGAGCGATGGCCGGGATTTGTCTCCTCGTGGTACTGCTGGAGCTGCACCACCTAATAATCCGGGACGTGGTCTGGAACGACTCGTTACAGCAGGAAGTTTGCGTGCCCTTGGGGGAAACGAACACCTCCTATGCCAACAAGGTTGGTGGTTCAACTTCAAGAATAAAGAATTTAAAAAAAACTTAATTGCGATAAAATATAAACAGAAAATCGTCCTCTTGTTCACACCTCGTGACAGTCACAACCTCTTGAGCATCCTCTTAAAACTTTCACTGCCGCAAAAAATACGAACATCACCCAACTTCAACAAAACATTGAACCTCAGGGGCTCAGGATATACTTTTGAATCTGTTCTTCTGTTCTGATTGAACCCTAGATGAATTTGTTTTTATTTCATGTACTGACACTGCGCGCCATAAAAAAAAAAAAAAACGAGACAAAGATTTGCCTGTCGATATTTCAAAAACGGTTTAACATTTTGAAAATCTGATTTGTCACAGTAAAGTATTTTTAGTCCTCTTTACAGCATTCTCAGGCTGCATTTTTGTCCATTGTGTTGCCTTTACGCTATGATCGGGTAAACTCTTGGCTTGACTTCGCGAACGAAGATTTTATAGGGGTTGTCCACGACGTCATCAGGCATGTTCGTGGCTGCGGAGGCCAATCCGGGACAGGCAGGTTCGACCGCAGTGGCTACAGGGGAAGGTCTGGCCAGGGTTCTGATTTTCGACATCTCTGTTTTTTTCTCCTGAACCGC
>BTPG01000008.1:131326258-131352662 GCA_036245525.1 Semisulcospira habei
TGTCACTATCACTAGTGGACATCAGTGTTGTCAATCTCAATAGTATGGCGATTCAATTTGTGTGTTTACTGCTGTCTATTCTACGTGTGTGTATGGGAAAGAATCAAGATTAAATCTTTCTGATCTGCAAGGGATTATGGGAAGGAAAGTATATCCAGCAAGTTCATGAATTTTAATTTCCTTGTTATACAGTATATCAGTACATGTGTCAGAGAAGGGGAAATGTTATCAAATGGGTACATATACCTATCTTTAACCCATCCAATGCCAGCTGACACATACTTTGTTTTGAAATCTTTGTTAATTCAACACTTAAAACCACAGATGTAAAGTGGCGTCAACAAGAGGCATAGATCCTCATGAGCTCATGAGCCCCTGCAACTGCGGGGGGTCACGACTATCTATACCTCTTGTGGTCAGGTGGTGTTCAGATGTTCTCTGCACTAAACGGGTTAAAGAAAATTTTAAATTGTTCATTATATGAATGATTATTTGCAGACTGATTCCACACCAGAAGTTAATGCCACACATGCTGGAGCTTCCAGCGAGTCTTCAGATGCACTCAGAAGTGTTGGAACAGATCTCACTTTCTCATGTAAGTCTGGTTAAGGGTTAGTGTTAACTCATTTGAGCAGCCGCGCACCCAGATGCAACGTGTCTCAAATATGTTACAAGTCGACGCGCCCTGTGGTGATCAACAGTTTGCATTAACTGAACCCATCACATCCTGAGGCTGATTTTTTTTTTTAATTTGCTGATTTTCCTATGAAGGCTACGTTACACATTACCAACCATTTTAGTTCAAGGGTGGTGCCAGAATAGCTTGGCACCTGAGGAGCCAAGCTATTCTGGCACTACCCTTGAACTATCAATCAAATTTATTTCAAGCAATAGTGTATCAGGATGAAATGGATTAATGCAAACTGTTGATCACCACATGTCTTAATGATTAAGATGGTCACCCTCAAACATCACTGAGGAGATGAATTGACCATGATATTGAATCAATGAATCAATGAATCTTTATTTTACAACGGTAAAGATATTAACAATGCCAGAGGCAATGTCATTTTTCAAATCTGCCGTTGATAGTTCAAGGGTGGTGCCAGATTAGTTTGGTGCCTAAGGTACCAGGTTAACTCTTGCGCGCACGGCGCACAATCTTCAAGTGCACGCCGTCAAATTTTATAGCCCTCTAATGAGCGCACAAAGGCGAATAAATTTGCCCAGCCTCTTTCTCATACTATTTCTTGTATTTTTCCCACGAAACCAGTGTCAAGTGGGGAGATGTTTATCAACCATGTCGGGTGAGATATCCTGGGGGAAATTGGTTAGAGAGCTGGCTTCCGGTGGCAATGAGTGATACTTAGGGAATGCAAAACTAAATGTTTCTTGTATTTAGTATGCTAAATGTCCCCTATGTAGCTCTGTGTCTTTCATGTATTTTCGGAGGAGGGTGAATGGAACTTGTTCAGCTATAGTAGAAGTACATTATAGCTGGAAGGGTCCAGAAAGCAGTATTGGGAAATGAAATTTTGAGTGTTTTAGCTCACACCTGCTCCACAGATTTTGCTGTACGTTTAGGGGGTGCGCTGCTGTGCGTTTCATAGTGGCAAGTTTTTTTGACTGCGTGCGTCGAAGAGTTAATCTGACACAACCCTTGAACTATGAGGGTCTGTCCTCTACCACAACTGGTAAACAGCTATTGCAGATACCTCCTTTTGTTGCAAAAGTCATTGTTAGATTTGAAAGTATTGTACAGATATTGTTTGCGTGCACTTTTGTGTTTTGTTGAGTATATGTGCATGTTTTTCTTTTTGTGTTGTATTAAAGTTTCAGTAGACAATTTCCAGAAATTATAAGTACAACAAAATTTGCTTCTGTCTGACTCAAACACACAGTAGATTCAAATTCTGGACAATTGGTATATACCTATATAATGCTAAGTGTTGCATATTTGTTCAGGCTTTTAATCCCCTGTTTGTGTCAAACAGTCGTACATTGGTACGCACTTCTGATTTGCGGACAACTTCTATTCTTTTACAGTATGAACCAGTGGAGGTTGACCACTGCCCCAACTCCTTTGGCGTGTCCATGGTGCACAAAGATGGCTGGAAGCTGGTATTTTCAGGGGATACCATGCCTTGTGAGCGACTTGTCACTGCTGGTGGGTATATTTTAAGTTGTAGGTCTCTTTATGTTGGAGTTTAATTTTGTGGTAACTTGGGTTATAATTAGCTTCACCTCTTGAGGTTAATCTACCTCTGTCTATGGCATCTGTTGCAGGAAGTTGTGACATTTCATTTAACTTTTGTGTCTTTGTATTTAACATCATGCATTAACCCATTTAACCCCATGACCACATTTCCAAAATTATGGAGGTGTCTACATTCTTTCTCCGTTGGGTACTTCTATATAACTATGTACCAGTTGCAGGAGATGTATCAAGCATGATAATTCAAGGGTAGTACCAGATTAGCTTGGCACCTAATAGCGCCAAGCTAATATGGCACTACCCTTGAATTATCATGCTCGGTCCATCTCCTGCTGTAGGGCGTTGGGGCTAGATGGTTAAAGCATTAGTATTAGCCCTTTGGTCATGTATTTATGTTGATTGTCAATTGTAGGGGAGGGATGTGATGTCTTGGTACATGAAGCCACACATGAGGATGACCTGCTTGAGGAGTCCAAAATGAAGAAACACAGGTAGGATTTGTTTTTCTTCCTTTTCTCCATGTGCAGCCTTCCTCTCTTGAGACCCCACACATATACATGTATGTCAGAACCAGCATTGAACAACCACCACGAAGTGGCCTTATAAGTCAGGTCAAGAGAAGTCTGGAAGAGCAAAAAATGCTACCTGTCATTATAGTTCATGTATCTGTTGGGCCATATGACCAGTAATATTTTGGGCATAGTAACTCTGCGTATTAATTTGTTTTTTCAAAATACATTACCGATGGCATTACTATCTGGAATACACTCTATTGCCTATAGATTTCAGCCAAAAGTTGTGTACCACACAACTGGGGAGGAGACACCGGGGATCCACGCACCGGGGCCCCGGGTGGCCTCCCCTTACTACCCTATCCCGGCATTCCCAGGGCGACCTTGTCAGTTTCACTCATAGCTCGACCGTGGACGGTTGAGTTTTTTGCCTTGCTCCGTTTCGGACGGTTTTCTTCAGTGAATATTTGAGTTTTGGCCTTTGACTTTGGAGTTTTCTGTTAAGCCTTGGACTCACTTACTTCGTGGCTGCTCTTTGCGTTTTGTTGGCTACAGTGTGTGAAAGCGCCGGCCGGTTTGGACCGGCTCTGCCTTAGTGAGCTTCGCCCTTGGCTGTGGCCTTGGGGTTAGACTCCTCACGTGACTTTGTGCCTTGTAGTGAGGGTGCAACTTGACTGTTTTTTCACCTACATTGTTGGAACCTACGGTCGCATGGCGGCTTCCTTGTTGAAGTCTTGCCTCCTCTGCGGGGACTTCCAGTGGCCGGACGATGCCCACGACGCTTGCTTGCCGTGTTCGGGCTGCTCTTCAGACAGAACATTCGACGTCTGCGCCGAGTGGATGGAAGACCGGTGGTCGCGCATGTGGGACTTCTACAGACGCGACCGGCCCTCTCGGCCGCTTCAGTCTCCCCGGGATCCTCCACAGGTGGACGTCAATTCCTCGGCGCATCGGGCTCCGCTTCGCTCCGTCGTTCGGGCTGTCCGGCCCACAGGTAAGTCCCCTTCCTTTACCATTACCTCGCAGGTTCTCCCTCCCCTCTCCGAGTCTTCGGAGCAGGGTAGGCGAGTTTCGGAGTCGCGCTCCCCACGCTCTGCGTCGGCAGCGCGTGGCTTGAGCCCCATAACTTTCCTCACCCCCCGCTCTGCTTCGGGCGAGCGGCCTGGGCGAGCTGAGCGTTCGTCAGCCACCCCCGGCTCTAGGTTCCCGGAGCGGGTGCGGATGAGTGAACGCAAACGTACGAAAGAGAGAAAACGTGATAAGAGAGGCTCTCGCTCACGCTCCGAAGTGTCGGAACGTGACTTGAGACCTTTAGAAGTGCTGCCTCCCTGTTCCGTTGTTTTCGAGCGGGCTCGGCCAGCCTCGCTTTCGTTCCCCCCCCCCCCCCCACCCCGTCTCGTCTGGGCGGGCCCGGGGCGACGTTGTCACTCGCCCCCCACGCTCCGAAGCGTCGGAGCGGGGGTCGCGTGCTCAAAAATTGTCCCCTCCCCGCTTCGCTTCGGCTGAGCGGGTTTGGCGTGACCTTATTCTGTCCCCCCCCCCCCCCCCCTCCACCCCGTATCGACCAGGCGGGCCCGGCGTGACTCGGACCCGCGTCCCCCTTGCTCCGAAGCCTCTGAGCTGGGGCCACGGGTTCATAGATCGTCCCCTCCCCGCTTCGCTTTTCCTGAGCAGGCTTGGCGTGACACTAGACTGTCCCCCGCCCCCCGCCCCGTATCGACCAGGCGGGCCCGGTGTGACATCGTCGCGCGTCCCCCACGCTCCGAGGCCTCGGACGGGGGGCCGCGTGCCCGGTTTTCGTCCCCTCCCCGCTCCGCCTTTCCTGAGCGGGCTAGGCGAGACTCGTTACGGTCCCCCCCCCTCCCGCCCCCGCCCCGTTTTCTCCAGGCGGGCCCTGTGTGACCAGACCGCTTCGTCTTTAGTACGATCGCGTTCGGATAACCTTCTCCAGCTTCGCGTGCAGAACTTAGCTTTGAGGTTGACCGTCCTTCTTCCACGGTCCCTCCGTCGCCGCGACGCTCCTCTCTGCGTGCGTCGCGGGCGGCACCGTCTACCTCTCGCGCGACGGTGCGGCGCTCTCGGAGCCGCTCGCCCCTTTCATCCCCTTCGCAGGAGGGTCGGTTTTTGGAACCGGATGTCCTCAGCCTTCATCCTACTGATTCGGCCTCGGCTATCTTCTTGCAGGACTCGGCGGCTGGATCTCCTTCCCGCCTGTCCTCTGTCTCGTCGGCCTCCTCCTCTTCGGACGTCGTCGGCCCTTCGCTCGGCTCGCAGACGGTCCGCACCTTGGGAGAGGCCTCCTGGCTGATTGTCAAGTACCTACCGCCTGACTTCTGTCCGCCTTCACCCCCGCTGAAGAGACAAGCTTCCGCCATGGTCGACGCGCAGAGGCAAGTCAAGCGCCTCAAGTCCCTCCCGCAGCCAGCTGGCTTCCGGGACCTCACCGATGCGTTCTCCGCCCAGTTACGTAACGACACCTTCGGCGACACGGGGTTTTTCACCGACTCACGGTGGCCTGCGGGGATCAACTTGTACTTCCGCCAGGCTTGGTACGCAGGACACTCCCAAGCCTTCGCCGTCCCTCTTCCAGCGGTGGATACGGCGGCCTTAGTCCAGGCGGGCAGCGCAGACTGGTCCAGAACTCTTGGCCGCGGCCTCTCGACAGGATCGCTTCCTTAGCTCGGAATTCTCTGGCATGTTCTGGCTTTTTGGAATTGGCTACCCAGGCAGTCTTACAGTGTCTGCAGGATACTTGGGACCTGGAGGTTCCGTCCCCGCTCCGTGATGTGCAGTCCATCCTGGTAGCGGCCAACCGAGCCGCCTACCATTCCTCCGCCAACGCCATGGCAGGGGCGGCCAATTGCGACCTCTGGCGGTGGGATACCCTTCTGCGTCTTTGCTCGGATCTTCCCTTGGCAGTGAAGACCCAGCTTCGTCAGGCCCCCTTAGGTGGTTCTCATCTGTTCGGCGACACGTGGCAGACAGTAAAGGACGCTTCCAAGGACTTGTGGCCCAAGCCGGCAGCTACCCCAGCCTCGAACCGCTTTCGCGCCCCCCGCCTGGCCGGGGGTTGTGCCCGGCGGTCTTCCAGACCCTCTGTGCTTCCAGTCGGCTCGTCGCGAGGTCGGGCTCGTCCGCTTCAGGCCTCTCAGCCCTTCCCCGCCACTCGTCCATCTTGGCCCCGCAGCGCCCGTAAATCGGGGCGCGGTCGGGCTCGCTGACTTGCCCCCGCCTCCGCCCCCGTCGACAGTTCTCGGTTCTCCAGTCGGCGGGCAGCTGTCCCTCTTCAACGACCATTGGAGATCGCTGTTCCCAGACGACCCTTGGATCCTTTCCACGGTTACTTCAGGCCTACAACTTTCGTTCCGTTCCCCTCCGGCTCTTCGCAGGTCCCCCATGTGGACCCAGGATCCGCTCGATGGCCTACAGGCAGACGCTCTGCGCGGGGAAATTGCGGCCCTTCTCGACAAAGCGGCGACAGAGGTGGTGTCGCGACATGACTCACCAGCATTCTACAGCCGCCTCTTTCTCGTTCCCAAACCAGGAGGCAAGTGGCGTCCAGTTATCGACTTGTCAGCGCTAAACAAGTTCATTTTGGCCCCTAGCTTCAGGATGGAGACGGCCAGGACCCTCCGAGCGGCCGTCCGACCGATGGACTTCGCGATCAGCCTCGACCTGTCAGACGCCTATCTTCACGTCCTGATTCATCCGTCGTCTCGCCGGTACCTTCGGTTTGCCTTTGGCGGGATCGTCTACCAGCTCTGCGCCCTCCCTTTCGGCCTCAACATCAGTCCTTGGGTATTTACGAGACTTCTCGACGCGGTGATGGCCTTCTTCCGCCAACGTTCCCTGAGCCCGGCCTCCAATTATTTGGACGACCTACTGCTGCGCAACCTGGTCGCCACAGCGCTCCAGGAGGACAGAGACGCCCTGCTTTCCCTTCTGCGTCGTCTCGGTTTTCTGCTCAATCTGGGGAAATCGGATCTTTTCCCCTCTCGACGGTTTCTACATCTGGGGATGGAATTCCTGACCGACCTCAACCTTGTTCGCCTGCCTCTGGCCCGGCGACAGAAGATCGTCGATCTAGCGCTTTCGATGGCGGTAGGAACCTCCTTCTCCGCCAGGGTCTGGCTTCAACTCCTGGGCCTCCTCAGTGCGGTTGCGGACCTGCTTCCCTTGGGCAGGCTTTATGCGCACCCTTTGCAGCTTCATCTCCTCCTTCACTGGCGTCCCTCGTCGGGCTCTCTTTCGGATCTCGTACCAGTTACTCATCTGGCTCGTCCTCACCTCGAGAGGTGGGCAGACCTCTCTTGGCTGGCTACGGGCGTGCCCCTTCACTCCCCTCCGTCCCGGTGGTCTCTCTGCACCGATGCGAGCCAGGCCGGCTGGGGCGCGCATCTGTTACCGGATTTTGTCTCGGCCTCGGGCCTTTGGCCTCGGGAGCTGTTGGGGAAACACATCAACTGGCTGGAGCTGAAGGCAGTTTGGTTGGCCCTCAACTTCTGGCAGGAGACCTTGACCAACCAGGAAGTTCTTGTTCTCTCCGACAACTCGACGGTGGTGGCCTACATACAGAATCAGGGGGGCACGCACTCGCCCTCCCTGTGCATTCTCCTGTGCCACCTTCTCCTCTGGTGCAGGGATCGGTGCATTACGCTACGAGCCCACCACATCCCCGGCCACCTGAACGTGATCGCGGACGCCCTGTCTCGTCGCGGACAGTTGCTCCACACGGAGTGGTCCCTACGCCCGGATATTTTTCGCCTGATCTGCTCACATTGGGAAACGCCGCTAGTGGATCTGTTTGCCACCAGATGGAACAACCAGCTACCGGTTTACGTCTCTCCAGGCCCGGACCCACTCGCCTGGGCGGTGGATGCGCTCTCCATCTCTTGGGACGGCCTGATAGCTTACGCCTACCCCCTGTCGGTCCTCGTTGCGATGGTGCTGCGGAAGCTTCTGGGATGCTCGGCAGTCCTTTTTCTGGTGGCCCCCTTCAACTGGACCAAGAGCTGGACCACGGACTTGCTCGCGCTAGCGACGGACCCCCCCCCCCCCCCCTGGAGCTTCCTACCCCTCCCACGATGCTCAGGCAGCCCCGTCAGCATTTTTTTCCATCCGTGCCCGGAGCGCCTCCTCCTACATGCCTGGAGGTTGTCCGGCAAGCCCTCGCCGCTAGAGGTTTCTCGGATGCAGCAGTGGCGGCGATTGCAGCGGCCCGCAGACTCTCTACACGGAAGGTGTACGAAGGCAAGTGGAGGGTCTTCCAGACATGGTGCGCCTCCCATGGTCTCCCTCCCACTAATCTAGCCACCCACCAACTGGCGGAGTTCTTCCTGTGGCTTTTCGAAGACCAAGGCTTAGCCCCAGTTACCATCAAGGGCTACCGGGCTATGATCGCAGACACTTACCGCCACCTGAGTCTTCTGGACCCAGGCGCTTGCAAGGATCTATCGGACTTACTGGCACACTTTGAGCTCCGACGTCCTGTTTCCCGTTCCCTAGTACCCCGGTGGGATCCTGCCTGGGTACTGACGTGGCTGAATACGGACCGGTTTGAACCTCTTCCCCTAGCTCGGTTCTCAGATTTGACCCGGAAAACATGTTTCCTTCTGGCTCTCGCCACTGCGTCCCGCGTAAGCGAGCTTCACGCGCTCTCGATACTTCCAGCCTGTTTGCAGTTTCGCTCAGATGGCTCTGCACAGCTTCTCCCCGATCCATCCTTTCTGGCCAAGAACCGCCGCCCCGCGGGGGCTCCTCAGACGCTGACTGTGCGGCCCCTCCGTGGAGCGGACCTTTCCCCTGGATCGCGTCAACAGGACCCAGTGCGGGCGCTGAGGATTTACCTGCGCCGCTCTAAGCCGCGACGCCGGGGGCACTCGCGCTCTTCCTCCCACTGTCCTCTGGCAGACCCGACATCTCGGCCCAGACCATGTCGTCCTGGCTGCGGTGGGTGATTAGGTCGGCCTACCAGGACCTCTCCCCAGGCGGCGATAGACTTTTCCAAATCCGGGCGCATGAAGTGAGAGCAGTAGCCACCAGTCTCGCTCTGGACCGCAACTGCTCGGTCTCAGATATTGTTACAGCGGGCGGCTGGCGCTCAGACTCCACATTCGCACGCTTCTACCTAAGAGACCTATCCGGCCAACGTGACTCCCTGGCACGGGTGGGCGACATCTCCGCGGCCCAGCACTCCCTCCGAGCGCCGCAGGTGTCTTAGGTACGTCATAGCTGAAATCGTCGGGAGTTCTCTCTCGCTGGGTCCGGCGGAGTGGTTAGATTACGGTTAGGAACGGCACCCTCCGCCTGTTCGCCATTCTTCCAGATAGTAATGCCATCGGTAATGTATTTTGAAAAAACAAATGAATTTTTATTCTAAAATGTATTTTTTTGAAAAATACTTACCGATGGCATTACTCGGATGGCCCTCCCACCTGCCCCGCTTGCCTCTTGTGGCTAAGTGTGAAACTGACAAGGTCGCCCAGGGAATGCCGGGATAGGGTAGTAAGGGGAGGCCACCCGGGGCCCCGGTGCGTGGATCCCCGGTGTCTCCTCCCCAGTTGTGTGGTACACAACTTTTGGCTGAAATCTATAGGCAATAGAGTGTATTCCAGATAGTAATGCCATCGGTAAGTATTTTTCAAAAAAATACATTTTAGAAAAAAAATTCATTTTTCATCGCAGTGAAGGATGCGACATTGTCCATGGATGACAGTGTTTGTGTCTGCTTGTGTCTGTATGTGCATTCGAGCATGTGCGCATGTGAGCATGTACAAAGTTATCATATTTGCATGCATATTTATTATTTTCATATGTTCTTATGCATGTTTTAATGTCAAAGCCGAAGGAAAATTTCCATCTCATGAACAATTAAGTGAATTGTATTCATCATTATGGTGACTATAGCCATCTGAGTGATGGCGTTAACCTGTTTCATCCTGATACACAAGTGCTTGAATGGAATTTGACCATGACAGTTCAAGGTTAGTGCCAAAACAGCTTGGCACCCAAGGAGCCAAGCTATTCTGGCAATAACCTTAAACCAAGTGGTTAATCTATCTCCAAATCTTTAATGTAACCTTCAAAGGACAACAAGCACAGTTGACAAATGTCAGCCTCAGGATGTAATGGGTTAATGATCTCTCCTAAATGTGGTCACTCACAACAGGCTCCATTGTAAAATAGAAATGCTCTTCACGTTGGTAGATGTGCTGGTCTGTGACTTTGGACCCTACATCTTGGAGTTGGAATCCAAAATCATGGATTATCCCACAAATCATGCTTTGGCTCCCACATCAGGCATGGGTTTTGTTTACAGTTTGGTGGAACTCCAGCTTGCGTAGGGTCCTAGGGGTCATTAGACTGTCTGAACATCATGGTTTTAACTCATTTAAGACCAAGGCCACGTTTCCCAGATTTTAGAGGTGTCACATACAACTACATGTATGTACCAGTTCCAGGGATGGATAGACCATGATCATTCAAGCATAGTGCAAGATTAGCTTTGCGCATGATGGAGCCAAGTTAAGCTGGCACTGCCCTTTAATTACCCTGGTCGATCCATCTCCTGCTAAGTCAAGTGCATTGGGACTAATGGGCTAAGTTGATGAGAATCATTATTAAAGGCAATAAGCATAAATTCTCGTGAACCCTGCATTTGCATGGAAACTTACAAGAATATATGTCTATTCAGAAATGCCAACTCTTCGGATTTTTCCACATTTTCTTACGCCAAAATTAATTTCTTAAGATTTTACAGCCAAATAAATTATCTTCAAGAAAAAAGTGCTGAAATTGTATGCTAAAAGTTACCAATTTCTCGCTGACTTTTGCTGCTCTTATACCGCCGAGCCATCGCGTTTCCCTCAAAATAAATAATGAGCCAATCAGAAGTGTCCATTAATTAGCGCAACAAATCGGAATCTGAAATATACATGATCGGAAATGATTTCAGTTCAGTCCAGTAGTTCTTGGGATTTTGCTGTTTTACACTGTAAGCATGGTGACGAAAGTGAATCGTTAAAACGTAAAA
Source organism: Semisulcospira habei (assembly GCA_036245525.1). NCBI lineage: Eukaryota > Metazoa > Mollusca > Gastropoda > Semisulcospiridae > Semisulcospira > Semisulcospira habei. The sequence continues at coordinate 131,337,018 of BTPG01000008.1, forward strand.
GTGCTGATTGCGGCGGCAGTGCTGAGGCGAGAAAAGCAAAACCAGTGTATCAGCAAAAAGTTTTTGCAACGTTATTCCAAAGACTCACACGAACTCTTCCTGTCAAATTTTATTTCTTCCTGTCAAATTTTGAAAATTTTAAGGTCAGGTAGTGAAAGGGGTTGGCATCTCTGTCTATTGCAGATGGAGGCAAGGTAAGATTTCAGCAAGCTCCTGGTGACCCAAATTACAGCTGGTCTCATAGGTGTTAAATAGTTAATTAAGATTCAAAGTGGCAAAGTTCATACATTTTGACATACATGTAACATCCTTCGGTGAAGTAATAGCAGATAAAACTGTTGAAAAATATGAACAGACCACTTTATCATTTCTTTTTGCAGCACAACATCACAGGCAATTGATATCGGACAGCGTATGGGTGCCAAGTTTATTCTGCTGAACCATTTCAGTCAGCGCTATACCAAGATCCCTGTCTTTGCCAACACTGTGCCAACCAATGTGGGCATTGCCTTTGACAATATGAATGTGAGTATATGAACTGTTACGGTGCAATATGTATTGAGAAGCCGCCCTTATGCAAGATCACCTGTTATTAACTCTTAAACTCCCAGAACTAAATGACTTCCATTCTATAGAATGGAAGTCATTTAGTCCTGGGAGTTTAAGAGTTAAAGACCATCAATTAGATGTTGTATACAGGTTGAAATAAAAGTAGCAAATTGTTAGTTTGTTTGAAATTTAGTTTCAAACGGTTGATTACTATTTTGTAAGGCTAGAACATGTGTTTTGCTGCATAACACACACACATTGTCTCTTTCTTTTACTTCATCACAACATTTTTCACCCTTCCCTCTTTCTTTTCTTCAACAGGTCAGCCTACAAGAGTTACCCCTGTTGCCACATTTCATCTCAGCCCTGAAAACGCTGTTTGCGGAAGAGCATGCAGATCTCGAGGCCAAAGCCAGGCAGAGGATGAGGAAGAAAGAAATTCAGAAACGGAAGCTGGCACAAGCCATCAGATCCTGACAGTGTTTATTTCAGTTTAGGTCTATCAGAATGTGTAAGGTACTTATGAAGGCTGGACACTAAATGGGCATTCACTCACTCCAATCACGGCCAAATTTCGTCAGTTTGAGAGACAACCTTGAAAAAATACGTAATAGCTGCAGGAAAAGGAGCTGCCGTGACAGTTCAAGGGTAGTGCCAGATTAACTTGGCACCAAGTAAGGTGCCAAGCTAATCTGGCAGTACCCTTGAACTCTCATGATTTCTCCTTCTCCTGGAAGTTTTATGTCAGGGCAAACTCAACTGAAGTGTGTAAAAAATATTGTCGTCTCTTCTCACTGTTTGAATTTTTGCAACAATATGTAGAGAAATTCTTTTCATAGAGCATGATTATGTGAAGTTGCTGTTGGGACCAGCTGAAGATGGAGGGTGGAGGGTCAATGAGCATCAGTTTGCAGAATGTTTGTGTTGGCTCAGTGTCACAGCCCAGTCAGTGCCACACATTTTCTCCAGTGACGGCCAGCCATGGGGGATCATGAAAAATATTCCATTTGCGACTTTTTGTTATTTATATTTTGCATCTGTGGTCCACCTCAAGGAGAGGAAAGTTATCAGTCATTCACTCTGCAGTGCTTGATTTCACTCTGCACGTGTGAAGTCTTCACATGTGGACAAAATTAACCCCTTCACTGCAGTTTAACAGTGAGCAACACCCAGGCTTCGATTCTTATGAGCCCTTACCTCCATGGTGGCACGTGAGAACCCATTCCTCTCGTTAGCCCAGTTTACATCCTTTCTAGGCAGACTATGCCACTAGGCAGTCAGTCAAAGACATTATTTTGCACTGTGCAGGAATCACCTCAACAAAAAAAAGTGCTGCCAACAGCCACGGGATTTATCAGGAATCACTAAAGTGCTTCTGACAGCCAAAGGGTTAATAGAAGGAAAATATGAGATGATCATAAAGCTTTGTTGAAGAGTTGCAGTTGAAATGTCAGATTGTATTGAGTGGTAATGTTGATTGAGGTGCATGTGTTTGTGTGAATTCATTAAATAAAATGAATAAATAAAAACGTTATTAAGTCAATGAATAAATAAAAGCGTTATTAAGTCACCGATTTGTTCCCTCATTTCTTCAGAACTATTTGCAGCATTATTTATGTCAATATAGGCGGACCGTTCGTTTGTTAATGTCCATGTTTTGTTTTGTTTTGTATTTGCTTAAGCCTATGTTTATCAGACAGGATTCATATGATTTGTCATCCTTTCGAAAGACAACAAAAAGTGTTTCTGTGTTGTGAATTTGGTGTAAACACGCACACACACACACGCAGACTGATTATGAAATGGGTCAAATAAACATTCTATTAAGGTATGTTTGAAAAACAGGTGAATCAGAACTCGTAGGCAAACAACTGACAAGACTTATTCCACAAATCGATCACCACAGATACAAGCCGCTACGTCGTCACTCGGCGACTGGTTGAGACCATGACAGTTCTAAAGTAATTCCAGATTAGTTAACCCGATGACTGCTACTGATGAAACTGTACAGGCCTGTGGAGGTGCTACAGAAGACCACAGATTTCATTTTGAGAGCCAAACTCGAAGTGTGACGGCGTTCGAGAAGAAGAAGACTGCTATTGATGATACCGTTCGGTGGAAAAGACGCGTAGTTACGCGTCTTTTCCACCGAGCAGTATCGTCCGTAACAGCTAAGGGGTTAATCGTTTTTTCCCGCTGAGCCGTATCGCCAGTAGCCGTGGAGGGTCGGTTGAAGTAGACCTAAATACGAGTCAGGTGCGTCCCACGGGCAGAAAGAGCTAAATTGTCTTCTTCTAAGGAGTAGACTGACGTCTTGGTGACGATGACAGTTCTGGAGGCCCAGTCCGTTGCTGCATTCGTCATGCAGGTGGTGTCGTTTCGCCTGCGTCGTCCATTGATGGAGCAGATGATTCTAAGGAACTCCTCGCGGAACTGCTGGCCACTGCAAAGACAAAGGCGTTGTAGTTGAGGTCGCATATCGTCCTATCGCTACCGCTTATCAGCGGTAGCGAATCGAGGGAGGCATCCAGTGTGGTAAACACTGCGTGCAAATGATCAGTTCTAATAGTCCATAAGCTAGCAAGATCTACCGTGCACCCCCCCCCCCCCCCCCCCCCCAGTACTCAATAAGATGGGTTTCAAAGTGTTCCTTAGTATGTCCTGAGATGTTTAAGCCATGATCCCCGAAAATCCTTAGGAACACACCAGAGATATAGCCGATGGCGCAAGGGTACCCCGATTCACGCTCTTCACAGGTGCTAAAATGAGGTTGAGAAACATTTTCCTCTAAATAAATCAGAATTCATTCCAGAAGCCCAAATCAGGTAATACTATGTTCAGGCACACCTTCTGCATCCTCTGCAAAAAAAAAGAATGAAAAAATATTGAATCTCTGGCTCACAGTGAAGTAATTGTGCACCCAGTAAACGGCCATTTCCGCAAAATCGCAAAAGAAAAGACAAAAATAATGTGTCAGATGCCTTCAGACATTTTATAGCACTGACAGTCCATTTTCAGGTTTACATCATTAAAACAGGATGTCACCCTTTGTACCCCTACCCCCAAGTTGTAAAAATACACAAAATTAATTAGAAAAAAATTACTTAAGTTATTCCATTTCATTTTGACCTCTCTTTACCTATTAAGTTTCATTAATGTGAGCATAAAGTGCAAGAAAATAAGGAAAGTCGGCATCCTTTACGGTACATTCATGGTGAATGATAGCTTTTCCCCATTTAAAATTGCTGAATTGGGAAACGTACGTTGTTTCTGATGCCCTCAGAAATTTTGTATACAATTGATAGGTCTTTGTTAGGTTTTATTGGTTAGGATAGAGTACCACAGTTACTCCCTACCTGATTTTGTGATGCTGTGATGCATATAGGGGCCACAGTGCCTGAATCTGCTGCCCTACCCCCATTTTACCAGTACGCAAAGTAACACAAAATAATCATAAAAATTGCTCCTCTGTTTAAATATTTTTTGTTGCCAGTTTTTTTTTAGCTTTTTCCCATTTAAAATTGCTGAATTGGGAAACGTACGTTGTTTCTGATGCCCTCAGAAATTTTGTATACAACTGATAGGTCTTTGTTAGATTTTATTGGTTAGGATGAGTACCACAGTTACTCCCAACCTGATTTTATGATGCTGTGATGCATTTAGGGGCCACAGTGGATGAATCTGCTGCCCTACCCCCATTTTACCAGTACTCAAAGGAACGAAAAATGATCATAACAATTGCTTTTGTCATACTCCTCTGTTTAAATATTTTTGTTGCCAGTTTTTTTAACAAAATATGCATATTGAGCATAAACATTTGTGACCATTTCATTAATTTCAATGTGACCCATCAATTTAATCGTAATTATTTTTATTTAAGGCATGCTTAACAGGGGCTGCTGCTGAAGCTTCTACCATCTGCTCATTCAGCAGTCTTGTCAAACTCGGGGAAGGTGTACCTCAGAGAGATGTTGTGTCTGATGGTGTTTTTGGTCTACATTAATGACATCAGTACAACAGTACCAAGGTTTGTCTCGAACATCCTCCATGCGGATGACTTTGCAGTGTGGAGCGCAGCAGAACATAAAGAAAGAAATAGCATCCTGCAGAATCCAGGATGCTGCCAGCAGAGTCAGCAGCTGGACTGAAAGAGGCCACTCAAACTGAGCTAGACCATCTCTTTCAATCAGACGAAAGAGATCACCTCAAAACTGGAGACTTAATTCCAGTACCAAAGACAGACAGGCCAACTTTACCGGCAACAAATAAATTACTGGATTCATGTGGAGGCCTCGCATCGAAGCCATGGAAGCTACAGCTGCAAAAAAAAAGTCTCTGATGAAGAAACTGGTGGGGACCACATTGGCGCAAATTACAGCATCCGGGTACAAGCAAACACCTGCTCGGTCAGACCAGTAGTGCGGTACCAAGATACATCGACAACATGAAATGCTGCCTGCAAAACCCAAAAAGCCAGGCTTGACAAGATGCAGAACATAGGTCATTCTCATGATGCAGTGACATTCTTAGAGCCATCTGGAGCACCCTAATTTAGGAAATGGAGGACATTGGAGCCACTGGAACGCAGAACAGCATACACGATGAAGAAACTTACTTATAAACACCGACAGCATGGGAGACTACAGGAGCAGACCAAGAACCGTCAGAAACACTCACATCTGAACCCTCAACTGAAGGTCCTGCAAAGGGTTAAAACTGACGTCCTGGAACCAAGCCCAAAAATGTGTGAAAAGCTCCCTTCAGATACCTGGACATCTTGAAAGAGCCTTCAAGACAACATAAACAATGTTCCAGGACTCTTTGCCAAAGGTCGCGGCACTGCACAAAGCCATCTTGCTGGAGGTTATGCACAAGCGCTACCCTCACAGCAGCAGTGATCCCGCGCAAGATGCCGTGCGGAATAAAGGAAGTGGCGTGTACATCTGTTGTGCAGACCACACTACTACCTCCCTCTCCTTACCAGCTGGCGGCAGCAGCTCCAACTATCGTACAGATCTGCAGGTGCTCAACACAGCAGCAGAGCACTAGCTATGGAAAGGCAGCAGCTTGATCCGCTGATCTCACCAGGAAACTTCAAGATAGACTGATGCCTTGTCCACAAAATAGTGCTGCAGTGGATTCCTGCATTCTGGACTAGCTGGGAATGGAGAGGCTGACAGCCTGGCCAAAGCAGGCGCCAGACTACCTCAAGATCACAACCTCTTGTAAAGAAACCAAGACACTACAACAACAAAGTGATTGGCAACAGCAGAATGGCGGCTGCAGCCCGTGGGCAGAAGACATCAACAAGCTGAACAGGGAGAGCCAGGCCACCATCTTTCATCTACGCACTGATTACTCTGGACTGGGTCCGTACAGAAAAGCAGGGACGAAGTTCACAAACTTTTCATAAACGTTTCACAAACCCAAACTGAAGCCTGAAGGTTTACACACTTTAATTAGATCACTCTGTATCAGCAATTATTTGAAGCTTTCGTGCCTAATGCATGAAGAGATACCAAAATAAAAGAACGCTTAGCGAATGACGTAGCTCGGTAGAAGCGTAAACAACCAATCAAAATGTTCAGCAGAAAGGCCATGCAGTCACTTTATGATCAGAGCTAAATATAGATCACTTGCAACAAGCATCAGCATGATCGTTCTCAATGGAATAGTCACAAATTGGGGGAGAAAAAAAAGAAGTAGACAAAAGTTTGCCAGCACGTTGTCATTTTTTACAAACTTTCACAGACTTTAAGGAAAAGGACTGAAATTGACAGACTTTCCATGGCCCTGAAAAAGCCTTGTCATTTTTAAACAACTTTCACAAATGTTCACAGACTGTAAGGACCCTGCTGGACTCACCTCGTGAGACTGGGTCATGCAGAAACAGCCCTATGCAAATTTGGCGGAGAAAATCAGTCTCCTTAGTACATTCTGTAAACATGTCCATACAGACAAGCGGTCTGCTGGCAGTTCTGACCAGAAGACACGCCCCTGTACACCAAACTCTGAAAACATGCTGCCTAGCTCTTGACAGCTCACTTATTGGCAGCCAGAACAATATAAGATTTAAAGACGGCCATAAAAAAATTGAACGTTGCAGAAGGTGGACGTGGAGATCTCGTGGTGGACATGTGGATACTAAGTATTTTGATAACATTGTTTTGGCTATTAGGAACCATGAAACTTTATTACGCATATTCATATTTACACATTTCTAGACGAAAATAAATGAAAGGAAAAGAGGAGACCTTACTAGACCCGCCTTACGCTAGGTAAAATATCACCTAAAAGACCAGCCAGTTAAAAATAGTTACAATTAAATTGATGAGTCACATTGAAATTAATGAAATTATCACAACTTTTTATGCTCAATATGCATACTTTAAAAAAAAACTGGCAACAAAAAATATTTAAACAGAGGAGCAATTTTTATGATTATTTTGTGTTACGTTGCGTACTGGTAAAATGGGGGTAGGGCAGCAGATTCAGGCACTGTGGCCCCTATATGCATCACAAAATCAGGTAGGGAGTAACTGTGGTACTCTATCCTAACCAATAAAACCTAACAAAGACCTATCAATTGTATACAAAATTTCTGAGGGCATCAGAAACAACGTACGTTTCCCAATTCAGCAATTTTAAATGGGGAAAAGCTATCATTCACCATGAATGTACCGTAAAGGATGCCGACTTTCCTTATTTTCTTGCACTTTATGCTCACATTAATGAAACTTAATAGGTAAAGAGAGGTCAAAATGAAATGGAATAACTTAAGTAATTTTTTCTAATTAATTTTGTGTATTTTTACAACTTGGGGGTAGGGATACAAAATCAACCACTGTGGCACTCACAGTGATCACAGCATCACCTAATCAAGTTTATAAAAATTGTGACATCCTGTTTTAATGATGTAAACCTGAAAATGGACTGCCAGCGCTATAGAAAATGTCTGAAGGCATCTGACACATTATTTTTGTCTTTTTTTGCGATTTCGCGGAAATGGCCGTTTGCTGGGTGCACAAATACCTTCACTGTGATCCAGAGATTTAATATTTTTTCATTCTGTCTTTTGCAGAGGATGCAGAAGGTGTGCCTGAACATAGTGTTGCCTGATTTGGGCTTCTGGAATGAATTCTGATTTATTTAGAGGAAAATGTTTCTCAACCTCATTTTAGCACCAATGGGGGTACCCTTGCGCCATCGGCTATATCTCTGGTGTGTTCCTAAGGATTTTCGGAGAACATGGCTTAAACATCTCAGGACATACTAAGAAACACTTTGAAACCCATCTTATTGAGTATGGGGGGGGGGGTGTGCACGGTAGACCTTGCTAGCTTATAGACTATAAAAAATCATGGGCCGCAACACCGCCATTCTACGCAGTAGAGGCAGCTGTGTGCGCTCTCTGTCGGATCACCAGACTAATTACTCCTTCTCAATGATATCAATGCTGTAGAGAACAAAGACTTAGACTCCAAAAAACAGCAGCTTTTGTCTGTGATTGTCTCAGGCAAATCAAAGACTTATCTAGGAAGACAATACATGACAGAGGATATTGAATCTTTAACCTCTGACGAACTAATCAAGCTTCATTTAAAATATGAGAACCACATTGCTTCACTAATGACACGTGATTTAAGTCGATCACTTGTATGTCTATACACAAAAGCAGTGAGTCACTTTCTACCTGTGGATAGTGACAGTCTATCACACGACCTTGAAAGCAATCCTATTGTTTCAAGTTCAATAGGCAAATTAGCATGCATCATGTTTTACAAGTTCGGAAATTACCTTGCACCTGTCGTAACATTGCTTGTCACTGGGAGTCACATTGATTTTTCAAAAATAAATTTTCTAGAGAAAGAAAAAGAAGGATCAAATGGACGAGAACAAGATGACTACACAACAGAACCCCGACCCTGTTTTGACACAGGTTCAAACTGTGACTAAGGCTAAAAGCCCAGGTCGAATAGAGGCAGGGAAAAAATTAGCCGAATGGAACAGGCAAAAAAAATTACAGCTTCAAACACAAACAGAAAAGACTCATGTAACTGATCCACCGTCAACAGCACCTGTGTCAATACCGTCAGGGCCGTCACTCCCTCATCAAAGTGACAGACAAACAACTAAGTCTGACCCTGACCCCGACCCTCAAACAACAAAATATATAGTTGCTGGATTTGTTGTTGGATTTGGTTACGTAGGTTATCAATTATACAAAAAATACAAACCACAGACTCGTACAGTGACCAAAAAATCAGACACTCCAAAAACAAAACCAGAAGTCGCCACATTACCAGTAAGATCCAAAGCCGTTGACCCATTTTATATGCAGTAAATAAAAATATTATTTTAATTTTTATTGTCTTAGAAAATGAACGACTCAAAGAATTTAATGAACCTTGTGTATCACTCTGCCGTAATCAGTGGATTAGCAGTAGCTTATTCTATGCTAGGAAAAAGTCTACTCAAAATGAAATCAGCAGACCTGAGTAGATTAGATTTCGAAGACAGCGCTAAGCTAATTGTAGTTGTCACAGCGTCGATTGCGACAAAAGATTTTCTTGTTAAGCAAGGAATTATTCCCGAAAATGTTTCTATGTAAATAAAAATAATATGGCGACGATAGCTATTATGATTGGGGGGGGGGGGGGGGCAGTTGTTAACGCATTGGCATTCAGTGGTTCAAACTATCTCTTTTCAAAAATGGGTAGAGAGGAATCTGCAGAAGAAATGAAACGTCATAATGAAGCGTCAGAAAAACTAGCACAGGCAGAACAGGCGTATGAAAAACAAAGAATTGAGAAACTTGATTTCATCAATGAAAGATTGAGGCTTGAAGGTCACGCACAACATACATTTTCAAATACAGACGAAGCAATCAGGGAATATTTTCTTGTCACGGGTGAAGACATGTCTATCCCAAAACCGAAACTAAGTGACTATTACAAACCGAGTACAGAACAAAGAAACGGAGAGATAATCTTTGTTCTAGTGGGAATGACATTTGTTTATTTTACAGGAGTTTTCATTGCTAGAAAAAATGGCAGCCGAAAATAAACTATCGAAAATATATTACTCTCCATCAGGCTATTGGAAAGGGCAAACAGCTATTCAGAAATTACATGCCGCTGTGGGCGGAGATATATCACTCAATCAGGTCAAGCAATGGTTACAGAGACAGGCAATTTGGCAGATATATCTCCCTGCTCCAAGAAAAATAACAAGACCCCATTTTGAAAACACATCACCAAATGACACGCACCAAATGGACCTCCTGTTTCTTCCACACGATACAATAAGAAAGAAACGATACAAGTATGCACTGACTGTTGTAGACATTGCTTCAAGGTACAAAGACGCTGAACCCATATCTGACAAAACTGCTAACACTGTTGCGACTGCTTTATCTAGTATCTATAAAAGAGGCCCTTTAAGATACCCCAGACTAGTGCAGGTTGATGACGGATCAGAATTCAAAGGTGCTGTTAATCAGTTATTTGCGAAGCATGGTGTACTGGTCAGACGAGGCATTCCAGGTGTACACAGATCACAGGCAATTGTAGAGAACTTTAACAAACAGTTGTCAGAGAGACTTTTCAGTTACCAGTATTCAAAGGAACTCATGCATGACAAGCGTAACACCGAGTGGGTAAAGAGATTACCACATGTGATAAAAGCAATGAACAATGAAGGCCATCCTAAGCCTGCTGATGCTATTAAATTGAAATCAATTACAGAGCCAAAAACAGGACCAACCCCAGCACCCGACACAAGTTTATTTACTAAACAGGTGAGATATTTATATCAACCTGGAGAGGCTGAGAACGACGACAGACGCAGGGCAACAGACCCCATCTGGTCCACATCCGTTCATAATATAAAAAAAATAATTCCTGGTGCTGAGGCAACAATATATTACCTGTTCGACCCTGCACCACAAAGGGCATTTGTCAGAGAAGAATTACAGATTATTCCCCCAGACACCGTTACTCATTTCAGTAACTAAGTCGTCAATTAATTCATCAACCAGTTCATCACAAATGTCTTCAGATAACTTGAGCCTGTAATGTCCAGGTGCATAAGCTTTTTCCTTACTGTGAAACACACGTTTCGTGTCCCCAACTGCAAGTGACTTCTTATGTGTTTGGATTATTTCAAGATTATGTTTGTTTGATCTCAGTGACTTGTTTGGATAGTCAGGCATCAATGCACCATCTAACACTTGCTTGTAATGTTCATGACGAATGTCTTTATTTTTTATTGCTGTTTTTTTAATTCCTTTGGCTTTCGACTGACTTCCCTTTTGGTGCAGTATAGAATACATTTTGGATCTCAGTCCAACGTACTCAACTATTGGCACACCATTTAGTTCATCCTTAAACTTACCAGGTACTTTCTTGTTTTGTGTGCTAAACAGTGGATGATCTTTAGGATAGTCAGATGTGTCATACATGTGTAACTCTGTTTTCATGTCTTCATAAAAGTCTTCAGTACACACATCAATGATCATAGAGTCAGTGTCAGTGTGCTGCGGCAGCTCCACCCCCTTCCTCTCCGAGGAACCAGAGGAGGCCCGGGAGCCGGCCCCCCTCTGTTTCTTCAACTCCTTCCAAGGTAAAGGAAAAAGGGGGGAAAAACTCCTTACCCCCAGATAAGACTTAATCATGGACTCTTTGCTTCAGTGGAATTGTCGTGGTTTTCGAGCTAACTTTGAGGAATTACGTCTTTTAGTCAAGTTCTATAACCCCTCAGTAATATCTCTTCAGGAGACTTACCTGAAGACTTCTGACCCTGTGTCTTTTAATGGTTTTAATGTTATACATAAAGGCTCTGATTCGGAGAGGCGCTCGGGTGGAGCGGCTCTTCTCATTAGTAGCCAAATTTTATGTAGCCCCGTTAGCATCGACACCTGTCTTCAGGCTGTCGCTGCTCGGGTTACCTTAAAAAAGACCATAACCATATGTAGTATTTACCTGCCACCATCACTGCGGGTCTGTAGCAATGATATTTTTAACTTAGTAGATCAACTGCCCCCTCCCTTTATTCTCATGGGGGATTTTAACGGTCATGCTGACCTTTGGGGTAGTGACCACTATGATGGCAGAGGTCAGATGTTAGAAGATGTTTTTTCTCAACTTAACCTATGTGTTTTTAACGATGGCTCACCTACATACTCTAACTCGGGTTCCGGATCTAGTTCTGTTCTAGACCTCACTGTGTGTGATCCTTCTCTCATGCTGGATTTTGACTGGAAGGTTCACGACGACCTGTGTGGTAGTGACCACTTCCCAGTAGTCCTGTCATCGGTCAGCTGTGAGGAGGATTCGCCGGTGGGGCGCTGGAATCTCAAGAAAGCTAACTGGTCTCTGTTTGCCTCTCTCTGTCAGTCTCGTCTTACAGAGGAGGTGGTCATGTCAGCTGAAGAACCTGTTTCTTGTTTTACTTCTATTTTGTTGGAGGTTGCAGGTGAAACCATCCCTAGAACTTCCACATCACTCCCTCGGAAGCCGAGAGTACCATGGTTCAATGAAGAGTGCCGCAAGGCCCAAACAATGCGCAAATCTGCTCAGCGACGTGCTTTTCGTAATCCGTCGCAAGCAAATATTTTAACCTTTAAAAGACAGCGGGCGAAAGCCCGTTACATTTTTAAACGTGAACGCCGTGCTTCCTGGAGACGCTTCGTCTCATCTTTATCTTCTAGGACTCCGTCCCAAAAAGTCTGGAAGGCTGTTCGAGGAATTAGGGGCAGGGGTGGCTCGGCTTCTGTCGGCCATCTTAGAGATGGTGCCAGTTTGGTCACAGATAAAAAGGCTGTGGCCAATTTGCTTGCCTCCACCATTGCCCATAATTCTTCAACAGAGCATTATTCACCTTTCTTCCAGAGAGAGAAGGAGAAGCGAGAATCTTGTGCTTGTGATTTTATATCGGATAACTTGGAAGACTATAATGCCCCTTTTACGTTTTCAGAATTGCAGCAAGCCTTGCAGAAATGTACTGACTCTGCTGCTGGATTAGATACCATCCATTATCAGCTCATAACACATCTGCCTGAGGATTCACTCCTTGTACTTCTCAAGGCCTTTAACCATATCTGGATAACCGGTCATTTTCCGCCATCTTGGCGCCAGGCTGTGGTTGTGCCAATTCCCAAGCCGGGTAAGGATCCTTCCGACCCGGGCAACTACCGGCCAATAGCTTTGACATCATGTTTATGTAAAACTATGGAACGCTTGGTCAACGCCCGACTGGTGTGGCATCTTGAGTCACAGGGTCTCATCACAGACCTCCAGTGCGGTTTCCGGCGCTTCCGTAGTACAACTGACCATCTAGTCCGCTTTGAGTCTTTTATCCGAGATGCTTTTGTCAACAAGCAGCATGTCTATGCAATTTTCTTTGATCTTGAAAAGGCATATGACACTACCTGGAAGCATGGTATAATGTCTGATTTGTCGGACATGGGTTTTAAAGGGCATCTGCCCGTTTTTATTCACAATTTTTTGTCCAACAGGTCGTTCCATGTCCGTGTGGGCTCCACCCTTTCCGACTCCTTTGAACAGGAGATGGGTGTCCCGCAGGGCAGTATTCTATCTCCTGTTTTATTTAGCATTAAAATAAATAACATTGTAAAGGCCGTCAAGGATGATTCTGAATGCTCTTTGTTTGTGGACGACTTTGCTTTGTGTGCACGAGGTCGAGGACTTGCGTCGCTTGAGAGGCGCTTGCAGCTGTGTGTTGATCGAATCCAGGGGTGGGTGTCTCTCAATGGATTCAGATTCTCGCCCTCCAAGACAGTCTGTGTGCATTTTACTAACCAGACGAAATTTTTTCCAGAACCTAGTCTGAGCATTGCTGGTGTGCCAATTAAGGTGGCCGAAGAGGCAAAGTTTTTGGGGGTCATCTTTGACAAAAGATTGACCTTCTGCAACCATGTTAACTACCTTAGAACCTCTTGTTGGAAGGCCCTCGACATTCTTCGTGTCGTTGGTCGTACTGACTGGGGTGCAGACCGCATCGTCTTACTTCGACTGTACCGGGCCCTTGTTCGGTCCAAACTGGATTACGGCTCTGTGGTATATGGCTCGGCTTCCAAGTCTGTTCTGCAGCGTCTGAACACAATTCACCATCAAGGTCTGCGCATATGTCTGGGAGCCTTCAGGACATCTCCAGTTCCTAGTCTGTATGCAGAGGCAGGGGAGCCTTCTCTCAGGCTCCGCCGCATCCGCCTCATGCTCAGATACGTTCTGAAGCTGAAGGCCCATCCAGAAAATCCTGCCTATGATTGTGTTTTTACCCCGTCGTTTGCAGAGATTTACGATGCCCATCCGGGAGCTGTCCGTCCACTTTCCTTCCGTGTCCGACCTCATCTGCAGGCGGCCGGAGTGGACCTGGACAAAGTTTCGCAATCTCTGCAACACGTCACTCCACCCTGGCTACTACCAGTTCCTGACATCTTGCTGGACTTGACTGCCCACAAGAAGGATTGTACTCCACCAGCCATATACCAACAGAGCCTCAATGAACTCCTTTCAATTTTTCCTGGCTATTGTCGTCTTTATACGGATGGGTCCAAGTCTGAGGATGGAAGAGTGGCTGCGGCTGCAGTGTCCTCTCGCCATCCTAGACGCCCATTTAAGCTCCGTCTCCCTGACCATTCCTCTGTCTTTAGTGCAGAACTGCAGGCCATTCTGCTAGCACTCAAGCATGCCTATCAGTCTCGGGAAAGGAACTTCCTGATTCTGTCTGACTCTCTTTCTGCCCTGCAGGCCCTTCAGGGCGCGGGAACAGACCATCCACTGCTGGTGCAGATTAGAGAGCTCTACGCGGACTTGATGAAGGAATATTATGACATCATTTTTATTTGGGTCCCAGGCCATGTGGGCATCGAAGGCAACAGAATCGCAGATTCTGCTGCCAACAGTGCCCGCAGTGACCCTGTCCCTGACACACAGACTGTCTATAGTGATTTTAAACCTGTGATTAGTGCGTACGTGGCCCGCGAGTGGCAGTTCGAGTGGGACAAAGAGAAAGGGAACAAGCTTCATGAAGCTCTTCCTAAGTTGTCTGACAGTCTACCTTTCCGCTGCGGCAGCCGCCGTGAGGAGACTGTCCTTGCTCGGCTCCACATCGGGCACACGTATGTTACGCACTCTTACTTACTTAAACGGGATGAGCGTCCATGGTGTTTTGCCTGTGATGAGCAGTTTTCTGTTCGACACTTTTTGCTGTATTGTGCTGACCTAATTGACACCAGATATAAACACTTTACAGCAGACTCCTTGAAGGTTTTGTTCCGGGATGTTCCCCCGGACAAAATCTTCAATTTCTTGCGAGCATGCAATATTTTTAACAAGATTTGAGCATTCATAGACTATGTGAATCTTTTTTATTTGCCCTTTTTGAGAGTCTGTAGACATTTCTTTTAAAGACATGTGTGACATTTTAGCCTGAAATTTTTAATCTATATTTACATCTTGTCTTAAGACCTTGCTTTTAGTCTGGCTGACCAGATTTTTACCCATCCCGCCGTGAGATGGCCTTAGTCGCCTGCTCGGCGTTAAACCCAAATAACTAACTAACTCATACCCACCCCCCTACCCCCACCCCCCACCAACCTCACACACACATACCCACACCTTTCACCAGCCTTGCAAAAGCACACACAAAACACATTAGGTCAAAATATTCCTTTTTGTGTCAACGCTTCAAATGTATGTCACTAAACCACTGTGTCATATTTTTACTCTGGGGCAAACCTAAAATATAGAACAAATCTCGAATGTAATACAAACCTTTAAAATAGGTTATTTCCCAAATGTGGAACACCACGTCGTTCGTAAAATAAAACTTTCAACGTGAAGAAAAATAATTTTGTCTGTGAAAGTTTTCACTTCGCACATAGTGACGGGCTGCGACGCATTTAAATTGAAAGACAAACCCCACAACTCCCAGTGATAGACCTCAATGATTTCAAGTCAATATACTCCCCACAAGTGTTTTTTAGATCGCGGCCAACTCACGCTGAGGAGAAATTGGGGTGTGAGTGGTTAGCTTGAAACTGGATCACGGACATTGCGCTGTTGAACAATC
>BTPG01000008.1:131353162-131373728 GCA_036245525.1 Semisulcospira habei
TCCTCTGGTGCAGGGATCGGTGCATTACGCTACGAGCCCACCACATCCCCGGCCACCTGAACGTGATTGCGGACGCCCTGTCTCGTCGCGGACAGTTGCTCCACACGGAGTGGTCCCTACGCCCGGATATTTTTCGCCTGATCTGCTCACATTGGGAAACGCCGCTAGTGGATCTGTTTGCCACCAGATGGAACAACCAGCTACCGGTTTACGTCTCTCCAGTCCCAGACCCGCTCGCCTGGGCGGTGGATGCGCTCTCCATCTCTTGGGACGGCCTGATAGCTTACGCCTACCCCCTGTCGGTCCTCGTTGCGATGGTGCTGCGGAAGCTTCTGGGATGCTCGGCAGTCCTTTTTCTGGTGGCCCCCTTCAACTGGACCAAGAGCTGGACCACGGACTTGCTCGCGCTAGCGACGGACCCCCCCCCCCCCCCCCCTGGAGCTTCCTACCCCTCCCACGATGCTCAGGCAGCCCCGTCAGCATTTTTTTCCATCCATGCCCGGAGCGCCTCCTCCTACATGCCTGGAGGTTGTCCGGCAAGCCCTCGCCGCTAGAGGTTTCTCGGATGCAGCAGTGGCGGCGATTGCAGCGGCCTGCAGACTCTCTACACGGAAGGTGTACGAAGGCAAGTGGAGGGTCTTCCAGACATGGTGCGCCTCCCATGGTCTCCCTCCCACTAATCTAGCCACCCACCAACTGGTGGAGTTCTTCCTGTGGCTTTTCGAAGACCAAGGCTTAGCCCCAGTTACCATCAAGGGCTACCGGGCTATGATCGCAGACACTTACCGCCACCTGAGTCTTCTGGACCCAGGCGCTTGCAAGGATCTATCGGACTTACTGGCACACTTTGAGCTCCGACGTCCTGTTTCCCGTTCCCTAGTACCCCGGTGGGATCTTGCCTGGGTACTGACGTGGCTGAATACGGACCGGTTTGAACCTCTTCCCCTAGCTCGGTTCTCAGATTTGACCCGGAAAACATGTTTCCTTCTGGCTCTCGCCACTGCGTCCCGCGTAAGCGAGCTTCACGCGCTCTCGATACTTCCAGCCTGTTTGCAGTTTCGCTCAGATGGCTCTGCACAGCTTCTCCCCGATCCATCCTTTCTGGCCAAGAACCGCCGCCCCGCGGGGGCTCCTCAGACGCTGACTGTGCGGCCCCTCCGTGGAGCGGACCTTTCCCCTGGATCGCGTCAACAGGACCCAGTGCGGGCGCTGAGGATTTACCTGCGCCGCTCTAAGCCGCGACGCCGGGGGCACTCGCGCTCTTCCTCCCACTGTCCTCTGGCAGACCCGACATCTCGGCCCAGACCATGTCGTCCTGGCTGCGGTGGGTGATTAGGTCGGCCTACCAGGACCTCTCCCCAGGCGGCGATAGACTTTTCCAAATCCGGGCGCATGAAGTGAGAGCAGTAGCCACCAGTCTCGCTCTGGACCGCAACTGCTCGGTCTCAGATATTGTTACAGCGGGCGGCTGGCGCTCAGACTCCACATTCGCACGCTTCTACCTAAGAGACCTATCCGGCCAACGTGACTCCCTGGCACGGGTGGGCGACATCTCCGCGGCCCAGCACTCCCTCCGAGCGCCGCAGGTGTCTTAGGTACGTCATAGCTGAAATCGTCGGGAGTTCTCTCTCGCTGGGTCCGGCGGAGTGGTTAGATTACGGTTAGGAACGGCACCCTCCGCCTGTTCGCCATTCTTCCAGATAGTAATGCCATCGGTAATGTATTTTGAAAAAACAAATGAATTTTTATTCTAAAATGTATTTTTTTGAAAAATACTTACCGATGGCATTACTCGGATGGCCCTCCCACCTGCCCCGCTTGCCTCTTGTGGCTAAGTGTGAAACTGACAAGGTCGCCCAGGGAATGCCGGGATAGGGTAGTAAGGGGAGGCCACCCGGGGCCCCGGTGCGTGGATCCCCGGTGTCTCCTCCCCAGTTGTGTGGTACACAACTTTTGGCTGAAATCTATAGGCAATAGAGTGTATTCCAGATAGTAATGCCATCGGTAAGTATTTTTCAAAAAAATACATTTTAGAAAAAAAATTCATTTTTCATCGCAGTGAAGGATGCGACATTGTCCATGGATGACAGTGTTTGTGTCTGCTTGTGTCTGTATGTGCATTCGAGCATGTGAGCATGTACAAAGTTATCATATTTGCATGCATATTTATTATTTTCATATGTTCTTATGCATGTTTTAATGTCAAAGCCGAAGGAAAATTTCCATCTCATGAACAATTAAGTGAATTGTATTCATCATTATGGTGACTATAGCCATCTGAGTGATGGCGTTAACCTGTTTCATCCTGATACACAAGTGCTTGAATGGAATTTGACCATGACAGTTCAAGGTTAGTGCCAAAACAGCTTGGCACCCAAGGAGCCAAGCTATTCTGGCAATAACCTTAAACCAAGTGGTTAATCTATCTCCAAATCTTTAATGTAACCTTCAAAGGACAACAAGCACAGTTGACAAATGTCAGCCTCAGGATGTAATGGGTTAATGATCTCTCCTAAATGTGGTCACTCACAACAGGCTCCGTTGTAAAATAGAAATGCTCTTCACGTTGGTAGATGTGCTGGTCTGTGACTTTGGACCCTACATCTTGGAGTTGGAATCCAAAATCATGGATTATCCCACAAATCATGCTTTGGCTCCCACATCAGGCATGGGTTTTGTTTACAGTTTGGTGGAACTCCAGCTTGCGTAGGGTCCTAGGGGTCATTAGACTGTCTGAACATCATGGTTTTAACTCATTTAAGACCAAGGCCACGTTTCCCAGATTTTAGAGGTGTCACATACAACTACATGTATGTACCAGTTCCAGGGATGGATAGACCATGATAATTCAAGCATAGTGCAAGATTAGCTTTGCGCATGATGGAGCCAAGTTAAGCTGGCACTGCCCTTTAATTACCCTGGTCGATCCATCTCCTGCTAAGTCAAGTGCATTGGGACTAATGGGCTAAGTTGATGAGAATCATTATTAAAGGCAATAAGCATAAATTCTCGTGAACCCTGCATTTGCATGGAAACTTACAAGAATATATGTCTATTCAGAAATGCCAACTCTTCGGATTTTTCCACATTTTCTTACGCCAAAATTAATTTCTTAAGATTTTACAGCCAAATAAATTATCTTCAAGAAAAAAGTGCTGAAATTGTATGCTAAAAGTTACCAATTTCTCGCTGACTTTTGCTGCTCTTATACCGCCGAGCCATCGCGTTTCCCTCAAAATAAATAATGAGCCAATCAGAAGTGTCCATTAATTATCGCAACAAATCGGAATCTGAAATATACATGATCGGAAATGATTTCAGTTCAGTCCAGTAGTTCTTGGGATTTTGCTGTTTTACACTGTAAGCATGGTGACGAAAGTGAATCGTTAAAACGTAAAAGTGCTGATTGCGGCGGCAATGCTGAGGCAAGAAAAGCAAAACCAGTGTATCAGCAAAAAGTTTTTGCAACGTTATTCCAAAGACTCACACGAACTCTTCCTGTCAAATTTTATTTCTTCCTGTCAAATTTTGAAAATTTTAAGGTCAGGTAGTGAAAGGGGTTGGCATCTCTGTCTATTGCAGATGGAGGCAAGGTAAGATTTCAGCAAGCTCCTGGTGACCCAAATTACAGCTGGTCTCATAGGTGTTAAATAGTTAATTAAGATTCAAAGTGGCAAAGTTCATACATTTTGACATACATGTAACATTCTTCGGTGAAGTAATAGCAGATAAAACTGTTGAAAAATATGAACAGACCACTTTATCATTTCTTTTTGCAGCACAACATCACAGGCAATTGATATCGGACAGCGTATGGGTGCCAAATTTATTCTGCTGAACCATTTCAGTAAGCGCTATCCCAAGATCCCTGTCTTTGCCAACACTGTGCCAACCAATGTGGGCATTGCCTTTGACAATATGAATGTGAGTATATGAACTGTTACGGTGCAATATGTATTGAGAAGCCGCCCTTATGCAAGATCACCTGTTATTAACTCTTAAACTCCCAGAACTAAATGACTTCCATTCTATAGAATGGAAGTCATTTAGTCCTGGGAGTTTAAGAGTTAAAGACCATCAATTAGATGTTGTATACAGGTTGAAATAAAAGTAGCAAATTGTTAGTTTGTTTGAAATTTAGTTTCAAACGGTTGATTACTATTTTGTAAGGCTAGAACATGTGTTTTGCTGCATAACACACACACATTGTCTCTTTCTTTTACTTCATCACAACATTTTTCACCCTTCCCTCTTTCTTTTCTTCAACAGGTCAGCCTACAAGAGTTACCCCTGTTGCCACATTTCATCTCAGCCCTGAAAACGCTGTTTGCGGAAGAGCATGCAGATCTCGAGGCCAAAGCCAGGCAGAGGATGAGGAAGAAAGAAATTCAGAAACGGAAGCTGGCACAAGCCATCAGATCCTGACAGTGTTTATTTCAGTTTAGGTCTATCAGAATGTGTAAGGTACTTATGAAGGCTGGACACTAAATGGGCATTCACTCACTCCAATCACGGCCAAATTTCGTCAGTTTGAGAGACAACCTTGAAAAAATACGTAATAGCTGCAGGAAAAGGAGCTGCCGTGACAGTTCAAGGGTAGTGCCAGATTAACTTGGCACCAAGTAAGGTGCCAAGCTAATCTGGCAGTACCCTTGAACTCTCATGATTTCTCCTTCTCCTGGAAGTTTTATGTCAGGGCAAACTCAACTGAAGTGTGTAAAAAATATTGTCGTCTCTTCTCACTGTTTGAATTTTTGCAACAATATGTAGAGAAATTCTTTTCATAGAGCATGATTATGTGAAGTTGCTGTTGGGACCAGCTGAAGATGGAGGGTGGAGGGTCAATGAGCATCAGTTTGCAGAATGTTTGTGTTGGCTCAGTGTCACAGCCCAGTCAGTGCCACACATTTTCTCCAGTGACGGCCAGCCATGGGGGATCATGAAAAATATTCCATTTGCGACTTTTTGTTATTTATATTTTGCATCTGTGGTCCACCTCAAGGAGAGGAAAGTTATCAGTCATTCACTCTGCAGTGCTTGATTTCACTCTGCACGTGTGAAGTCTTCACATGTGGACAAAATTAACCCCTTCACTGCAGTTTAACAGCGAGCAACACCCAGGCTTCGATTCTTATGAGCCCTTACCTCCATGGTGGCACGTGAGAACCCATTCCTCTCGTTAGCCCAGTTTACATCCTTTCTAGGCAGACTATGCCACTAGGCAGTCAGTCAAAGACATTATTTTGCACTGTGCAGGAATCACCTCAACAAAAAAAAGTGCTGCCAACAGCCACGGGATTTATCAGGAATCACTAAAGTGCTTCTGACAGCCAAAGGGTTAATAGAAGGAAAATATGAGATGATCATAAAGCTTTGTTGAAGAGTTGCAGTTGAAATGTCAGATTGTATTGAGTGGTAATGTTGATTGAGGTGCATGTGTTTGTGTGAATTCATTAAATAAAATGAATAAATAAAAACGTTATTAAGTCAATGAATAAATAAAAGCGTTATTAAGTCACCGATTTGTTCCCTCATTTCTTCAGAACTATTTGCAGCATTATTTATGTCAATATAGGCGGACCGTTCGTTTGTTAATGTCCATGTTTTGTTTTGTTTTGTATTTGCTTAAGCCTATGTTTATCAGACAGGATCCATATGATTTGTCATCCTTTCGAAAGACAACAAAAAGTGTTTCTGTGTTGTGAATTTGGTGTAAACACACACACACACACACACGCAGACTGATTATGAAATGGGTCAAATAAACATTCTATTAAGGTATGTTTGAAAAACAGGTGAATCAGAACTCGTAGGCAAACAACTGACAAGACTTATTCCACAAATCGATCACCACAGATACAAGCCGCTACGTCGTCACTCGGCGACTGGTTGAGACCATGACAGTTCTAAAGTAATTCCAGATTAGTTAACCCGATGACTGCTACTGATGAAACTGTACAGGCCTGTGGAGGTGCTACAGAAGACCACAGATTTCATTTTGAGAGCCAAACTCGAAGTGTGACGGCGTTCGAGAAGAAGAAGACTGCTATTGATGATACCGTTCGGTGGAAAAGACGCGTAGTTACGCGTCTTTTCCACCGAGCAGTATCGTCCGTAACAGCTAAGGGGTTAATCGTTTTTTTCCCGCTGAGCCGTATCGCCAGTAGCCGTGGAGGGTCGGTTGAAGTAGACCTAAATACGAGTCAGGTGCGTCCCACGGGCAGAAAGAGCTAAATTGTCTTCTTCTAAGGAGTAGACTGACGTCTTGGTGACGATGACCAGTTCTGGAGGCCCAGTCCGTTGCTGCATTCGTCATGCAGGTGGTGTCGTTTCGCCTGCGTCGTCCATTGATGGAGCAGATGATTCTAAGGAACTCCTCGCGGAACTGCTGGCCACTGCAAAGACAAAGGCGTTGTAGTTGAGGTCGCATATCGTCCTATCGCTACCGCTTATCAGCGGTAGCGAATCGAGGGAGGCATCCAGTGTGGTAAACACTGCGTGCAAATGATCAGTTCTAATAGTCCATAAGCTAGCAAGATCTACCGTGCACCACCCCCCCCCCCCCCCCCCAGTACTCAATAAGATGGGTTTCAAAGTGTTCCTTAGTATGTCCTGAGATGTTTAAGCCATGATCCCCGAAAATCCTTAGGAACACACCAGAGATATAGCCGATGGCGCAAGGGTACCCCGATTCACGCTCTTCACAGGTGCTAAAATGAGGTTGAGAAACATTTTCCTCTAAATAAATCAGAATTCATTCCAGAAGCCCAAATCAGGTAATACTATGTTCAGGCACACCTTCTGCATCCTCTGCAAAAAAAAAGAATGAAAAAATATTGAATCTCTGGCTCACAGTGAAGTAATTGTGCACCCAGTAAACGGCCATTTCCGCAAAATCGCAAAAGAAAAGACAAAAATAATGTGTCAGATGCCTTCAGACATTTTATAGCACTGACAGTCCATTTTCAGGTTTACATCATTAAAACAGGATGTCACCCTTTGTACCCCTACCCCCAAGTTGTAAAAATACACAAAATTAATTAGAAAAAAATTACTTAAGTTATTCCATTTCATTTTGACCTCTCTTTACCTATTAAGTTTCATTATTGTGAGCATAAAGTGCAAGAAAATAAGGAAAGTCGGCATCCTTTACGGTACATTCATGGTGAATGATAGCTTTTCCCCATTTAAAATTGCTGAATTGGGAAACGTACGTTGTTTCTGATGCCCTCAGAAATTTTGTATACAATTGATAGGTCTTTGTTAGGTTTTATTGGTTAGGATAGAGTACCACAGTTACTCCCTACCTGATTTTGTGATGCATATAGGGGCCACAGTGGCTGAATCTGCTGCCCTACCCCCATTTTACCAGTACGCAAAGTAACACAAAATAATCATAAAAATTGCTCCTCTGTTTAAATATTTTTTGTTGCCAGTTTTTTTTAGCTTTTTCCCATTTAAAATTGCTGAATTGGGAAACGTACGTTGTTTCTGATGCCCTCAGAAATTTTGTATACAACTGATAGGTCTTTGTTAGATTTTATTGGTTAGGATGAGTACCACAGTTACTCCCAACCTGATTTTATGATGTTGTGATGCATTTAGGGGCCACAGTGGATGAATCTGCTGCCCTACCCCCATTTTACCAGTACTCAAAGGAACGAAAAATGATCATAACAATTGCTTTTGTCATACTCCTCTGTTTAAATATTTTTGTTGCCAGTTTTTTTTAACAAAATATGCATATTGAGCATAAACATTTGTGACCATTTCATTAATTTCAATGTGACCCATCAATTTAATCGTAATTATTTTTATTTAAGGCATGCTTAACAGGGGCTGCTGCTGAAGCTTCTACCATCTGCTCATTCAGCAGTCTTGTCAAACTCGGGGAAGGTGTACCTCAGAGAGATGTTGTGTCTGATGGTGTTTTTGGTCTACATTAATGACATCAGTACAACAGTACCAAGGTTTGTCTCGAACATCCTCCATGCGGATGACTTTGCAGTGTGGAGCGCAGCAGAACATAAAGAAAGAAATAGCATCCTGCAGAATCCAGGATGCTGCCAACAGTCAGCAGCTGGACTGAAAGAGGCCACTCAAACTGAGCTAGACCATCTCTTTCAATCAGACGAAAGAGATCACCTCAAAACTGGAGACTTAATTCCAGTACCAAAGACAGACAGGCCAACTTTACCGGCAACAAATAAATTACTGGATTCATGTGGAGGCCTCGCATCGAAGCCATGGAAGCTAGAGCTGCAAAAAAAATTCATTTTTCTCTAAAAGGTATTTTTTCGAAAAATACTTACCGATGACATGACTTTATGGAAATGTCTACTTCTAGCTCAATTTTAGCCTACTTACCCGTTGTGTGCCCACACAACCCGGGAGGCACTCGGGGAACCCCCCCCCCTAGAGGGGCCGAGAGTTGTCTCCCGTTTCCCGCCTTACCAGCTCCGGTCACGAGACCGGCCAGTTTTTTGTGATACTTCGCTCGAAAGCGGCAAGCGGGGCAGGAGGGAGGGTCCTCCGAGTCATGTCATCGGTAAGTATTTTTCGAAAAAATACCTTTTAGAGAAAAATGAATTTGTTTCCTCAAAAACATTACCGATGACATGACTTTATGGAAGAATTGCGATGAGGAGGAGGGTGCCGCGCAACTCTTAATGGTAACAGCGCCGTCCTCCCAGTCGCAACCTCCCGACAATTTTAGCGAAGTGCATACCTACGGCGCCGGTGGCGCCGGGAGGGAGTGTTGCGCCGCGGCGATGTCCCCCACTAGTGCGAGATTCTCTCTTTGGCCTGCCAGGTCCCTGAGGTAGAAGCGGGCGAATACAGACTCAGTCTGCCAGCCCACGGCTGCCACGATGTCCTTGACAGCGCAGTTTCGGTCAAATGCGAGGCTCGTGGCCATGGCTCGTACCTCATGTGCGCGAATGTGCAGCCTCTTCGCTCCCTGCGGGGAGAAATCTTGATACGCGGAGCGTATAACCCAGCGGAGCCAGGACGAGATCGTCTGGGCTGTTATGTCATTCCTGCTGGGTCTCAGAGGCAGGAAGAGGCGCGAACGCCCTCTGCGGAAGGCTTTAGATCGTCGCAGATAAACTCTAAGGGCGCGCACGGGATCCTGTTGCCTGGTCTCCTGAGACAGAGAGTTGGTTCTTAGCGGCCGTAAGGTGATAACCTGAGGTGCCGTCAGAGGAGACCTGTTCTTGGCCAGGAAGGCAGGGTCAGTGAGGAGTTGAACAGACCCGTCCGCTCGGAACTGTAGGCAGGTAGGCCGCGCCGAGAGTGCGTGTAGCTCACTCACCCGAGAGGCGGTAGCAAGGGCCAGCAGGAAGCACGTCTTCCGTGTCACATCTGCGAAACGGGCCAAAGCTAAGGGTTCAAATCTGTCAGAATTTAACCACGTTAGCACCCAGGGCAGGTCCCAGCGGGGAAGGAGTGAGCGGTGTGTTGGGCGCTGGATGCCGAAGTGACCCATAAGGTCGGCTAAGTCTTTGCAGGCGCCCGGGTCTGGGTGTCCAAGGTGTCGATAAGTGTCAGCGATCATGGACAGGTAACCCCTCACGGTGATGGGGGCCAGGCCTAAGTCTCGAAAGAGCCAGAGGAAGAAGTCCGCCAGCTGAGGATTAGTCAGTTCCGTGGGTGACAGGCCGTGCTCAGAGCACCAGGAACACAGGACTCGCCACTTTCCCTCGTAGACTCGGATGGTGGAAGGTCTGCGGGCCGAAGCGATCGCCTCCACTGCTGCACCCGAGTAGCCTCTAGCTCCGAGGGCTTGCCGCACAACCTCCAGTGGTGAAGGAGGAGCCGCTCCGGGCAGGGGTGGAACAGCGGCTGACGCGGTTGCTTGAGCATGGTGCGTGGGGCGGGAAGCAGCAGGGGCGGGTCCGTGGCGAGGCTGAGAAGGTCGGTGGTCCAGGAGCGGTTCCAGGCGAACGGCGCAACTAACAGCAGGACCGCCGAGCAGCCCCGAAGCTTGAGAAGGACTTTGGGTACGAGAACCGTCGGGGGGAAGGCGTAAGCCACCAGGCCGTCCCAGGGAATGGAGAGTGCATCGACAGCCCAGGCAAGTGGATCGGGAATCGGGGAGACGAAGAGCGGCAGCTGATGGTTCCACCTTGTGGCGAACAAGTCGACCTGGGGAGTCTCCCACCGGGCACAGATCATCCGAAAGATGTCCTGCCGAAGGGTCCATTCCGTGTGCAGGAGCTGGCCGCGGCGAGACAGCGAGTCGGCTAAGACATTCAGGTGTCTGGGGATGTGTCAGTCTCGAATGGTAATACCCCGGTCCTCGCACCAACGCATCATCCGGTAGAGGAGCATACAAAGGTCGGGAGAGCGAGTGCCACCTTGTTTCTGGATGTAAGCCACCACAGTCGTGTTGTCCGAGAGGACGAGTAGCTCCTGGTGTCTGAGGAGATCCTCCCAGAACTGCAGGGCTTGCCACACCGCCTGCATCTCCAGCCAGTTGATGTGAGTGTGCGCTAAGTCCGCGGGCCAGGGCCCCGAAGTCGAGAGGAACCGAGGAAGGAGATGAGCGCCCCACCCAGTGAGGCTGGCGTCGACAAAAAGCGAGGTCTGGGGAGGAGGGGCGGCCAGGGGAACTCCCGACGCTAGCCAAGAGTGGTCGGTCCACCGACGAAGATGAGGCAGCAGCATCTGGGGCACCGGAACCAACGTCGTTAAGTCGCCTGACGTCGGGCGCCAATGGAGTAGGAGATGCAGCTGGATCGGCCGGGAGTAGAGACGACCTAGGGGGATAAGGTCCGCTGCGGCGTTCAGCAGGCCCAAAAGCTGGAGCCAGACTCTGGCGGGGGCCACGTCCAGTCGTGCTAACTGACCTGCTAGGTCCGCAATCTTCTGGATCCGCGGGGCTGGGAGGCGCACCGTGTTGAGGTCGGTCGCAAATTCCATGCCCAGGTGCACGAAGCGGCGGGGCGGAGAGAGATCCGACTTGCCGTCGTTCACTAGGAAGCCCAAGTGTGCCAGAAGCCGTAGCAGCGCATCCCTGTCCGACGCGAGCGAGGTCTCTGACTGGTTGCGTAGGAGGAGGTCGTCTAGGTAATTCGACGTCGGACTGGAGGAGGACTGTCGGGCCTTGGCGACTACGGCGTCCATCAGCCGGGTGAACACCCAGGGGCTGAGGTTGAGACCGAACGGGAGCGCGCGAAACTGGTATACCACACCGTCGATCGCAAAGCGGAGGAACTTCCTGGAGGCCTGGTGCATCGGGACATGCAGGTACGCATCTGAAAGGTCCAGGCTGACTGCGAAGTCCAGAGGCTGGACCGCGGCTCTCAGGGCTCGAGCAGTCTCCATCCGGAAGGAGGGGGCCGTAATGTACTTGTTCAGGGCCGAGAGATCGATCACCGGTCGCCATCTCCCTCCAGGCTTCGGAACGACGAACAAGCGGCTGTAGAAGGCTGGGGAGTAGGGGACGCGTACCACCTCCGTGGCGGCTTTCCTCAGGAGGGAGGAGACCTCTCCCCGAAGAGCGGAGGCCTTCAACGGATCGCTGGGGATCTCGGTCCAAAGGGGGGAGCGACGCAAAGGAGGCGGGCTGCGAAAGGCGATCCGGAGGCCGGCCGAGACGGTGTCGCAAATCCAGGGGTCGTCGGGAAAGAGTGTGAGCCAATTTCCGCTGAAAAAGGCTAGCCTCCCACCGACCGGAGACCCCGAAGTGGTCGGTGGGGGCAAGGCTGGGGGGCAGTCAGGCAGCCCGCCCGCGACCCGGTCGCCGGGCGGGACGGGGCCAAGCGGGGGCACGGGACCTGGAGGGTCTAGGACGGCCAAAGGCGGAGGCCTGCTCAGGGGCCGAAGCAGGGGCTGAAGCGGCAGAGGGTCTAACCGACCGCGAGGCGCGACCCCTAGCCTGGCGGGAGGACGGAAAGCGGCGGGGAGGAGGAGCACTCACAGGCCAGCGGTCGGGGTTGGAGGCTCGAACGGAGGACCAGGTGTCGCCGAAAAGCAGGGGACCACCCAGCAGAGCACGATGAAGCTGCGCACGCAGGTCAGGTGGCATCCCTCGGCAGGCCAGCAGAAGGGCGTCTCGACGCATCAGGTCACAGTTGGCGGAGGCAGCCATAGCGTTGACCGACGAGTGGTAGGCGGCGCGGTTGGCGACTTCCGCTAAGACGAGTAAATCCCCCAAGGAGAGGCGTGATAGAAGGATGCCAGGATTCTTCCACACGACGAACCAGGGCTTGAGTGAGCAGCTCCAGGAACCCAGCGCAGGCTAAGGTGTTCCGCACCAGGGACGCAGTCATATCCAGGCCACGAGGGAGGGAACGGCGAAGAAGAGCGGGGCCGCCAGCTTGCGACACGGCAGGGGGGGTCCATCGCAGGAAGAGGGATGGAGAAAGCCTGGGAATGGCCGGCATACCAGTCCCGACGGAAGGCGATGTCCAGGCCAGCCGGCCAGCGACGATCAGAGAAGAACACCGGCTCTCGAGACGCGGGAAGTTGCAGGTGCGCTGAGAAGACATCTCGCAGCTCCTTAAATCCAGGCGGCTGGGGAAGCGACTTGAACCTCTTAACTTGACGCTTGGCATCCACGAAGGCAGAG
Organism: Semisulcospira habei; assembly: GCA_036245525.1. Lineage (NCBI taxonomy): Eukaryota > Metazoa > Mollusca > Gastropoda > Semisulcospiridae > Semisulcospira > Semisulcospira habei. The sequence goes on from BTPG01000008.1 coordinate 131,365,737, forward strand.
ACCTTCCTCTTCAGGGGGGGAGAGGCTGGGCAGGAGTCCGCTGGCAGAGTGGCCGCGATGATCCTGGCGGCTTCGTCCAAAGCTAAGAGGGTCTCCGCCCGGGAAGACGACGGAAGGGTCGAGGGGACATCATCACCGACGTCGGCGGGCGAAAGGGAGCGACCAACCTCATCCAACAGGGCCGAGACGGAGTCCTCGGGCAGCAAACTGAGGGCTTCTTCGTCCAGGGGGCGGCGAGGAGGTGGGCGAGGCACCGAGGAAGGCTGAAGCTTCGGCGGGGACGCGTGTCGAACCTCGCGGGAAGCCTGGGAACGAGCCGGCAGCGACGACGGAGGCGGGGAACGCCGAGGCAAACGCGAGCGAGGAGGGGTCCTGTCCGGTGCGCGGGAACGACGTCTGGACGGCGGACAACCGGAGAGGGGCGCCGACCACGGCACGGGAAGAGGGCCGATGATGGCGGTGACGCGGCGAATGCATCGAACGGTGCGAGGGCGACCGCGCGACGAGTGGCGGGGGGAGCGGCGACGATCCCGGCGGGGGGAATGAACCTTCCGGCGGCGCTCGAGGGGTGAGCGCGAGTGTCTAGAACTGACGGTGGAACGGGATGAGTCGGGGGCGCGACCGTGTCGCGTAGGTTGAGGCTGACGTCTCTCCTGGCCGGACTCAGTGAGAAGGGCTCTATGCCGGCGTTCAGATCCTCCGGAAGGATCAGCGGGCTTCTCGGGGAGAGAGAGAGGATGAAGGCCGGTCAACGTGGGACGGCTCATGGCGGACTGCTGCAGGCCGGGCTCAGTGAGGCAGGCACTCTGCCGGCAAACAGACCCTCCGGAAGGGTCAGCGGGCGTGGCAGCAGTGGCAGTCCTCTGGTCAGCGAACAACGCAGGGTCCCGACGAGCAATCCGTTCCGAGAGGCCGAGGCGAGGAAGGGCGGTCGTTACCACAGGGGCGGCGGAAGTGTCAACAGGAGCCGGACGAGAGATAGCAGACGGAGGTCGCTCTCGCCGATAAAAACTCCAGAGGTCAGACCAACGGATCTCCGGCCAGGTCGCACAGACATCGCAGAGATGGTCCGAGGCGCAGCCCGAACAGGGGAGGCAGACCGCATGGTCGTCCGTCGGCCACTGGAAGTCGCCGCATTGAGAGCAGGTAAGCATTTGGGTCCTGCAACAGACAAAGGGCACAACAAGGTCGCAAAAGCAGACAAGGGAGCCTAGCCCCAAACAAAGGTACTCCAAGCGCCGTGACCGCCGGCGCGTGAAATAGTGGCTACACTCGCCAAGGGCCAAAGGGCCTTTAAGGTAGACGAACGGAGCGTGGGTGCCCAAAGGCCCTACGAGAAAAAAGAAACCCTAGCCTCCAAAAGGCAAAGTCTACTCGTAACAGCGAGGCACAAAAAAAGGAGAGAAAGGCGACGTCCCTCGAGGAGACTCATTAAAAAGGTCGTGCAAGGCGCCGGAACGTAAGCTCAACAGCTGGCGCCAACGTAGTAACCAAGCCGAAAGGGAAGCCCAACGGTAGCCGGCTCTCGGCCCGAGGGCCGGCTGTGGGTAGCTACCACTACCTTACCTCCGAGACGAATCCCCCACCCGGGTCTGCCCTGGGGGACTTGGGTGGGGTTAGGTATTTTTTAGTTCCCAGGGTCACCCTGGTCAGCCCCACAGGGTGGGTTTGTCTCTCTATTCTGGGGCATGTGTTTCTGTCTACCCTTTGTCCCTTCACCTGTATTTGCCTTTTTAAAACTCTCCCTACTGTCTGCACTGCCTGTAGCTCTTGATATTGGATGTGTGTTGCTAAATGGTCTTAGCTGTATTTAGGCCCATGTGTTAGGTTTATTTAATTTATTTGACCGGCTGGCGACATACATTCAATGTTCTGTTTAGTTTTTTTTTTTTTTTTCACAAGCAGTGCAGGCACGTCCTGAGAAAGCCTTGTTGCTGTCGGGACGTTAAGCAATGTACAATCAATCAATCCGAGACGAATCGGGGAAGGGTAGCCATACACCTCCACAGCCTAGAGGAGAGCAGCAGAACGACGCAAGCAGAGGCAGGCAACGAGAAGGCAGGTCAGCGCTAGAAGGCGGCAGAGCACACGAAGAGGCAACGAGCGTAGGCAAGAGGAAGACCGGTCGAAGCAGCGCGAGAGCAAGGCCAGACACGTCTTCTCTGTACGAGCGAAGTAGCAAGACTGGCCGGTCTCGTGACCGGATCCGGTAGGGCGGGAAATGGGAGACAACTCTCGGCCCCTCTAAGAGGGTTTTCCGAGTGCCTCCCGGGTCGTGTGGGCACACAACAGGTGAGTAGGCTAAAATTGAGCTAGTAGTAGACATTTCCACAAAGTCATGTCATCGGTAATGTTTTTGAGGAAACAAATATGAACAGACCACTTTATCATTTCTTTTTGCAGCACAACATCACAGGCAATTGATATCGGACAGCGTATGGGTGCCAAGTTTATTCTGCTGAACCATTTCAGTCAGCGCTATGCCAAGATCCCTGTCTTTGCCAACACTGTGCCAACCAATGTGGGCATTGCCTTTGACAATATGAATGTGAGTATATGAACTGTTACGGTACAATATGTATTGAGAAGCCGCCCTTATGCAAGATCACCTGTTATTAACTCAAACTCCCAGAACTAAATGACTTCCATTCTATAGAATGGAAGTCATTTAGTCCTGGGAGTTTAAGAGTTAAAGACCATCAATTAGATGTTGTATACAGGTTGAAATAAAAGTAGCAAATTGTTAGTTTGTTTGAAATTTAGTTTTAAACGGTTGATTACTATTTTGTAAGGCTAGAACATGTGTTTTGCTGCATAACACACACACATTGTCTCTTTCTTTTACTTCATCACAACATTTTTCACCCTTCCCTCTTTCTTTTCTTCAACAGGTCAGCCTACAAGAGTTACCCCTGTTGCCACATTTCATCTCAGCCCTGAAAGCGCTGTTTGCGGAAGAGCATGCAGGTCTCGAGGCCAAAGCCAGGAAGAGGATGAGGAAGAAAGAAATTCAGGAATGGAAGCTGGCACAAGCCATCAGATCCTGACAGTGTTTATTTCAGTTTAGGTCTATCAGAATGTGTAAGGTACTTATGAAGGCAGGACACTAAATGGGCATTCACTCACTCCAACCACGGCCAAATTTCGTCAGTTTGAGAGACAACCTTGAAAAAATACGTAATAGCTGCAGGAAAAGGAGCTGCCGTGACAGTTCAAGGGTAGTGCCAGATTAACTTGGCACCAAGTAAGGTGCCAAGCTAATCTGGCACTACCCTTGAACTCTCATGATTTCTCCTTCTCCTGGAAGTTTTATGTCAGGGCAAACTCAATTGAAGTGTGTAAAAAATATTGTCGTCTCTTCTCACTGTTTGAATTTTTGCAACAATATGTAGAGAAATTCTTTTCATAGAGCATGATTATGTGAAGTTGCTGTTGGGACCAGCTGAAGATGGAGGGTGCAGGGTCAATGAGCATCAGTTTGCAGAATGTTTGTGTTGGCTCAGTGTCACAGCCCAGTCAGTGCAACACATTTTCTCCAGTGACGGCCAGCCATGGGGGATCATGAAAAATATTCCATTTGCGACTTTTTGTTATTTATATTTTGCATCTGTGGTCCACCTCAAGGAGAGGAAAGTTATCAGTCATTCACTCTGCAGTGCTTGATTTCACTCTGCACGTGTGAAGTCTTCACATGTGGACAAAATTAACCCCTTCACTGCAGTTTAACAGCGAGCAACACCCAGGCTTCGATTCTTATGAGCCCTTACCTCCATGGTGGCACGTGAGAACCCATTCTTCTCGTTGGCCCAGTTTACATCCTTTCTAGGCAGACTATGCCACTAGGCAGTCAGTCAGACATTATTTTGCACTGTGCAGGAATCACCTCAACAAAAAAAAGTGCTGCCAACAGCCATGGGATTTATCAGGAATCACTAAAGTGCTTCTGACAGCCAAAGGGTTAATAGAAGGAAAATATGAGATGATCATAAAGCTTTGTTGAAGAGTTGAAGTTGAAATGTCAGAGATTGTATTGAGTGGTAATGTTGATTGAGGTGCATGTGTTTGTGTGATTTCATTAAATAAAATGAATAAATAAAGGCGTTATTAAGTCAATGAATAAATAAAAGCGTTATATCCCTGCACTTTGTAGCTGTGCAAGTGCAGGAAGAAAATGTTCATAATTATGCTATAATGTTTTTATGTCTTGCTTGTACTATTTGTTATAAATGTACCACAACCGAATTTCTCTTTTCGAGATAATAAAGTACTCTTATTATTATTATTAAGTCACTGATTTGTTCCCTCATTCTTCAGAACTATTTGCAGCATTATTTATGTCAATATAGGCGGACCGTTCGTTTGTTAATGTCCATGTTTTGTTTTGTTTTGTATTTGCTTAAGCCTATGTTTATCAGACAGGATTCATATGATTTGTCATCCTTTCGAAAGACAACAAAAAGTGTTTCTGTGTTGTGAATTTGGTGTAAACACACACACACACACACACACGCAGACTGATTACGAAATGGGTCAAATAAACATTCTATTAAGGTATGTTTGAAAAACAGGTGAATCAGATAGAACTCGTAGGCAAACAACTGACAAGACTTATTCCACAAATCGATCACCACAGATACAAGCCGCTACGTCGTCACTCTGCGACTGGTTGAGTCCATGACAGTTCTAAAGTAATTCCAGGTTAACCCGATGACTGCTACTGATGAAACTGTGGAGGGTGCTACAGAAGACCACAGATTTCATTGTGAGAGCCAAACTCCAAGCGTGACGGCGTTCGAGAAGAAGAAGACTGCTATTGATGATACCGTTCGGTGGAAAAGACGCGTAGTTACGCGTCTTTTCCACCGAGCAGTATCGTCCGTAACAGGTAAGGGGTTAATCGTTTTTTCCCGCTGCCGAGCCGTATCGCCAGTAGCCGTGGAGGGTCGGTTGAAGTAGACCTAAATACGAGTCAGGTGCATCTCACGGGCAGAAAGAGCTAAATTGTCTTCTTCTAAGGAGTAGACTGACGTCTTGGTGACGATGACCGTTCTGGAGGCCCAGTCCGTTGCTGCATTCGTCACGCAGGTGGTGTTTCGCCTGCGTCGTCCATTGATGGAGCAGATGATTCTAAGGAACTCCTCGCGGAACTGCTGGCCACTGCAAAAACAAAGGCGTTGTAGTTGAGGTCACATATCGTCCTATCGCTACCGCTTATCAGCGGTAGCGAATCGAGGGAGGCATCCAGTGTGTTAAAGACTGCGTGCAAATGATCAGTTCTAATAGTCCATAAGCTAGCAAGATCTACCGTGCACCTCCCCCCCCCCCCCCCCCCCCCCAGTACTCAATAAGATGGGTTTCAAAGTGTTCCTTAGTATGTCCTGAGATGTTTAAGCCATGTTCCCCGAAAATCCTTAGGAACACACCAGAGATATAGCCGATGGCGCAAGGGTACCCCGATTCACGCTCTTCACAGGTGCTAAAATGAGGTTGAGAAACATTTTCCTCTAAATAAATCAGAATTCATTCCAGATGCCCAAATCAGGTAATACTATGTTCAGGCACACCTTCTGCATCCTCTGCAAAAAAAAAAAAGAATGAAAAAATATTGAATCTCTGGCTCACAGTGAAGTAATTGTGCACCCAGTAAACGGCCATTTCCGCAAAATCGCAAAAAAAGAAAAAAATAATGTGTCAGATGCCTTCAGACATTTTCTATAGCACTGACAGTCCATTTTCAGGTTTACATCATTAAAACAGGATGTCACCCAATTTTTATAAAAACTTAGACTAGGTGATTGCTGTGATCACATGTGAGTGCCACAGTAGGTTGATTTTGTATCGCACTAACCCCCAAGTTGTAAAAATACACAAAATTTAATTAGAAAAAATTTACTTATAGGTTATTCCATTTCATTTTGTGAGCCTCATCTTTACCTATGTAAGTTGTGCAATAATGTGAGCATAAAGTGCAAGAAAATAAGGAAAGTCGGCATCTTTTACGGTACATTCGTGGTGAATGATAGCTTTTTCCCATTTAAAATTGCTGAATTGGGAAACGTACGTTGTTTCTGATGCCCTCAGAAATTTTGTATACAACTGATAGGTCTTTGTTAGATTTTATTGGTTAGGACAGAGTACCACAGTTACTCCCAACCTGATTTTATGATACTGTGATGCATTTAGGGGCCACAGTGGATGAATCTGCTGCCTTACCCCCATTTTACCAGTACTCAAAGGAACGAAAAATGATCATAACAATTGCTTATGTCATACTCCTCTGTTTAAATATTTTTGTTGCCAGTTTTTTTTAACAAAATATGCATATTGAGCATAAACATTTGTGACAATTTCATTAATTTCAATGTGACCCATCAATTTAATTGTAATTATTTTTATTTAAGGCATGCTTAACAGGGGCTGCTGCTGAAGCTTCTACCATCTGCACATTCAGCAGTCTTGTCAAACTCGGGGAAGGTGTACCTCAGAGAGATCAGTACAACAGTACCAAGGTTTGTCTCGAACATCCTCCATGCGGATGACTTAGCAGTGTGGAGCGCCGCAGAACATAAAGAAAGAAATAGCATCCTGCAGAATCCAGGATGCTGCCAACAGAGTCAGCAGCTGGACTGAAAGAGGCCACTCAAACTGAGCTAGACCATCTCTTTCAATCAGACGGAAGAGGTCACCTCAAAACTGGAGACTTTCCAGTACCAAAGACAGACAGGCCAACTTTACTGGCAACAAATAAATTACTGGATTCACGTGGAGGCCTCACATCGAAGCCATGGAAGCTAGAGCTGCAAAAAAAAAGTCTCTGATGAAGAAACTGGTGGGGACCACATTGGCGCAAATTACAGCATCCGGGTACAAGCAAACACCTGCTCGGTCAGACCAGTAGTGCGGTACCAAGATACATCGACAACATGAAACGCTGCCTGCAAAACCCAAAAAGCCAGGCTTGACAAGATGCAGAACATAGGTCATTCTCATGATGCAGTGACATTCTTAGAGCCATCTGGAGCACCCTAATTTAGGAAATGGAGGACATTGGAGCCACTGGAACGCAGAACAGCATACACGATGAAGAGACTTACTAAACACCGACAGCATGGGAGACTACAGGAGCAGACCAAGAACCGTCAGAAACACATCTGAACCCTCAACTGAAGGTCCTGCAAAGGGCTAAAACTGACGTCCTGGAACCAAGCCCAAACCTTCAAGACAACATAAACAATGTTCCAGGACTCTTTGCCAAAGGTCGCGGCACTGCACAAAGCCATCTTGCTGGAGGTTATGCACAAGCGCTACCCTCACAGCAGCAGTGATACCGCGCAAGATGCCGTGCGGAATAAAGGAAGTGGCGTGTACATCTGTTGTGCAGACCGCACTACTACCTCCCTCTCCTTACCAGCTGGCGGCAGCAGCTCCAACTATCGTACAGATCTGCAGGTGCTCAACACAGCAGCAGAGCACTAGCTATGGAAAGGCAGCAGCTTGATCCGCTGATCTCGCCAGGAAACTTCAAGATAGACTGGATGCCTTGTCCACAAAATAGTGCTGCAGTGGATTCCTGCATTCTGGACTAGCTGGGAATGGAGAGGCTGACAGCCTGGCCAAAGCAGGCGCCAGACTACCTCAAGATCACAACCTCTTGTAAAGAAACCAAGACACTACAACAACAAAGTGATTGGCAACAGCAGAATGGCGGCTGCAACCCGTGGGCAGAAGACATCAACAAGCTGAACAGGGAGAGCCAGGCCACCATCTTTCATCTACGCACTGATTACTCTGGACTGGGTCCGTACAGAAAAGCAGGGACGAAGTTCACAAACTTTTCATAAACGTTTCACAAACCCAAACTGAAGCCTGAAGGTTTACACACTTTAATTAGATCACTCTGTATCAGCAATTATTTGAAGCTTTCGTGCCTAATGCATGAAGAGATACCAAAATAAAAGAACGCTTAGCGAATGGCGGAGCTCGGTAGAAGCG
>BTPG01000008.1:131374228-131490138 GCA_036245525.1 Semisulcospira habei
GAAGAGCGGCGTTTGAGAGACGGGTGAAGAACGAGGACCATCCCCTACCACACTCACACACACACACACACCGACCGGCGCACACACACACACCGCACACACACACACCTACTGTACATCAGTTTTCTCCCTTGCGTCTCTTCCCTACCGCACTGCTCACACACTTCGGCACACACACACTTACTCGCATACACCCTGCTGCACCCTCTTCCCGTCTTTCGCTTTCTTGTCCCCACAAATAATCATGCTCATCAGATACACACGCCAACAACTGCTATCTCTACGTCGCCATGCCACCCACTCCGCATCTGGTGCCGCCGACAGTGTTGCAGTCGCCTTACGCGGCATCCGAATGCGCAAGAGAGGCCGCAGGGGCGGAATTAGCAGAAGGCAGGACGCACAAACACACACACTACCACACACTTCTTCATCTCTTCCAATGCCCTTCCACCCCTTCCGCCTCCTCCCCCTTCCTTCCTTCTTCTCCCATTTCTTCTCCTCCCTCCCTCATTCACTGCTCCATGCCCTCCTCGGCTGCCCACTCCCCCACCCTCATCCCCCTTCCTCTCCTCACCCCCTCCTCCTTCGCCTGCTTTCTCCTCCTCCTCCCCTCCTCCCCCTATTTCCTCCCCGTCACCCTCCCCATCACTCTTCCTCGTCTTTTTCTACTCCCCTTCCTCCCCCTCTCCCCTCTCCCCCTCCCCACCCCCCTCTCGCATCCTCTTTCTTACCCGGTTATCCTTCCCCGACTGTTCCTCCTCTCCACTCCACCCCTCACTCCTCTTTCCCCCCTCCATCCTCTCTCCCCCCTCCCTACCCTCCCTCTCCTCTGTCCTCTTCTTCGCCCGTTTCTTCTCCCTCTGCTGTCTCTTCCAACCTAAAACTGTGTCTATTTAATGCCCAGTCTGTCTGCAAAGATGGCAAAGCTGACGTGATTTCCGACTTCATTCTAGACAATGACCTAGATATTGTCGTGATCACCGAAACGTGGCTCCGCTCGGCTGGCGACGAACCCATCATCGCCAGCGTCACTCCGAGTGGCTACCGCCTGGCCTCCTTCCCGCGCGCTTTCAGAGGGGGTGGCATTGCCATCATCTACAGGGACTGTCTTTCCGCTCACCTCTCCTTCTCTCAGTCTCTACCTTTTGCTCATCCCTCCTTTGAATCTGTCGAGGCCGTAGCAACACTCCCTGGCCAGTCCCTCATCTTCTCATGTATCTATCGCCCCCCTCCAAGCTCTCAAAACAAACTCACAAACTCCATGTTCCTCACCGAGTTCGACCTCCTCCTCGAACACTACAGCACACGACCCGGAAAACACATCCTTCTAGGCGACTTTAACTTCCACTTTGACAAACCCGACCACCCTGACACAAAACGCCTCTGCACGTCACTTTTAAACCACAATCTTACACAACACATCACTAAACCCACCCACCGACTTGGCCACACCCTCGACTGGATCATCACCCGCACCTCTGATCAACTCTTTCTCGACTCTGACACCTCCTCTGTGCTTCCCTCTGACCACTTCGCTATTCTCGTCTCCCTCAATCTACCTCCCCCGAAAAAAACCAAGCTCGTTGTCTCTCGCCGCAAACTAAAATCTGTCAACCGCGAGAGCTTCTTCGACGAAGCTGTCGACCTTCTCTCGGACCCCACCCCCTCTCCCGATCTTGCATCCCATTTCGATTCCTCCCTTCGAAAACTTCTAGACACCCATGCCCCTGTCACCACCTGCTCCATACCCAACCGACTCCCCTCCCCCTGGCTCACTGATGACATAGCTGAGGCCAAGCGCGAGCGCCGACAAGCGGAACGCCTCTGGCGCTCATCTGACCTCACCGTTCACAGACAGATCTTCCAAACAACCAGATCCAAAGTCTGCAAAATGATCTCCGAATCTAAACGCAAACACCTTCAAAACCAAATCCTGGAATCCACCTCTTCCAAAACCCTCTACGCCACCATGAACACACTCCTAGGCACTTCTAAAGACTCTCCTCTCCCCAACACACACAGCAAAGAAGAACTCCCGTCTGCTTTCTCTACCTATTTTTCGGACAAAATCCAAAATCTGCGCGACACACTCGACACCCTGCCTCCTCCGCCTTGCCCTCCCGACCCCACCTTTTCCGGCACTCCCCTCTCGTCCTTCCGCACCGTCTCTCAGGATGAAGTCCTCAAGACCATAAAGTCCATGCCCTTCAAAACCTGCGAACTTGACCCCCTCCCAGCTTCTCTCTACCGTGACGGCCTTCCAAAACTTCTACCCTTCATTACCGACATCATCAACGCATCTCTAGAAAACGGCTCCGTCCCCGATATCTTCAAGTCCGCCATCGTCCGTCCTCTCCTCAAAAAACACAACCTCGACCCAAACGAACTCAAGAACTATCGCCCAGTCTCCAATCTCTCTTTCCTGTCCAAGCTTCTTGAGAAGGTTGTTCTCAACCAGCTCAACCTCCATCTCACCGACAACAACCTCCTCAGTCCATTCCAGTCTGCCTATCGCAAACATCACAGCACTGAAACAGCCCTTCTACATATCTTAAACGAGCTGCTTCTCTCCACTGACTCTGGCAACATCTCCCTTCTTACACTACTCGATCTCTCTGCCGCCTTTGACACTATAGACCACTCTATCCTCCTCCACCGACTCCACCACTCCTTCGGCATCACTGACTCTGCTCACTCCTGGTTTCTCTCCTACCTCTCTGACAGACAGCAGTCCGTCACCATCAACGGCGTCTCTTCCAACCCGGTAACGCTCTCCTGCGGAGTTCCACAGGGATCCGTCCTGGGCCCGGTCCTTTTCACACTCTACACCTCTCCTCTGTCCAACATCATCCAGTCTCACCGCATACACCACCACCTCTACGCTGACGACTCACAACTGCAAGACAAAGACAAACTCGACAACACTCAGTCACTACTGACTCGCACGGCTGACTGCTACAAAGACGTGAAAAACTGGATGACGGCAAACAAGCTGAAACTGAACGACGACAAAACGGAAGCCATGCTGGTAGGCACTCGCCAAAAACTCTCCCAGCTCCCTCCCTCTCTCCACCTTCAACTCGATAGCACCCCCATCTCCCTCTCTGACTCGGCCAAGAACCTCGGCGTCATCCTCGATTCCTCTCTGTCCATGACCAACTTCGTCTCCGCCACGACCCAGGCATGCTATTTCCACCTTCGCCGCATCAGTCAGATCAGAAAGTACCTCACTACCGAAGCTGCCACCAAACTTGCTGTCTCTCTCATCTTATCTCGCATCGACTATTGCAACTCTCTCCTTTCCGGTCTCCCTCAATCCACCATCTTCACTCTCCAACGCGTCCAGAACAATGCTGCCCGCCTCGTCCTCAGAAAGAAAAAATCCGACCACATCATACCCCTGCTCAAACTCCTTCACTGGCTCCCCATCCCCCAACGCATCCAATACAAAGTTGTGTCTCTCTGCTACAAATCCCTGAACAACTGCGCTCCTGCCTATCTCTCCAACTTACTTCACCCCTACACACCTTCCCGCTCCCTCCGCTCTGCCTCCGACCCTCTCCGCCTCCACATCCCTCGCACCAAACTTAACACTTTCGGTCCCCGCTCCTTCTCCGTCTACGGTCCATCCATCTGGAACACTCTCCCACTCTCTCTCCGTCAGAAACACTCTCTCTCCTCCTTCCAGTCCGCCCTCAAAACTCACCTCTTTCAACAGCTTTAGCACTATATCACCGCACTCCCCACCCCAAGCTGACCGTCGTAATGTATTTCACTGTTTGTGGTACGTGAGTCATTGTCTAAAGCGTGCGCATGCGTGCGCGAGTTGTGAGTGTGCGCTTAGAGTTATAATTATTATAAGATAAGCGCATTATAAATACCGTAATTATTATTATTATCATTGCAGGGTTTTATTTTGCATCAAAAGGTGAGTCAGCAGCTTTAATTTGTGGATGCATTTTCGGTACTTGCACTTCAGGATGCAAAGGTCCTCGGGCCAATGCCAGCCGCAGTGTGCCCGTGCACGGCTGTGCCGCGTGGTCCCACCGCGGGAAACCCCTTGACAGAGGCTCTTTTGCTTAGTGAGCATCCGTTTCAAGGTCGGCGCCAAGAGACCCACGCCGTGCTCTGACAATTAACTGCAGACGACTCTTGATTTAGCCTGAACCCCGCTTTGGTTTTGGAGGAGCCAGTGTCCACAAATCACGTTACCAAAATCATTGTAGAATTCAAAGAATCCAAATCTGCCCAAAGAACAGAGATACAAAATAGGGCTACAAGAGGCAGAGATTCTCAGGAGCTCCATGTCAGCTAAGGCGACGTACGATGAGTTCCGACCTGATGACCTTTTGCGCTTTGGGGAACACCTGCAAGTCGGGATAAGAGGAGAGCAGGTAGACGCACCACGCACACATATCGACGAGTTTTCAGAAGAGCATGCAGGTGTACTTAGAATATTATGTAGCTAGGTAAAGTCAACCTGATTTCACACAAATTATAGCAATACTGAAATTGTACCGTGAAATTCTAGTTTTGTCACCATTTGCTCAAGTCTTGATGCAAAAGTGAAACTCATATCACGTAAAATATAATTACGGAAAAACAAAAAAAAAAAATACGTCATGACAAATGACGTTTGATAAACCAATGACGCGTATGCACTGCGCCCACTATACAGTTCACTGACGCATTGGCAGAGACTTTCAATAGGAGATATTTCGACATCAGAATCAGGTCAATGACAAAAGGCAGAGACCATTGACAGCTAGGACAGCAGGCAGCTCTTATATAGAAGGGACTTTGTGGGTTATGGTTCATCCCATCTTGTTCTTATCTCTAAAACAACAAACCAGGTCATTCTTGTGTATGTAAATTAGAACTAATTCTTTTTCAAACGGTGTTCTTATTTACAACAGAAATACAAATTATTACATTTTGAGAGTATGGACAGTCACTCATTGTGTAAAACATAAACTCTTGTATGTAAGAAAACAACAGAGAAATGTTTGATGATGTTTATTTGTAGAGTGCAGTTATTCATGCGATACTGTTTGTTCGAAGCGTTTGTGGGGAGTCGGGGATGCGGTGGGGAGTGGGGGATGGGGGGTGGTGGTGGTGGTGGTGGTGGTGGGGACTGTGTAAGCAAGAGACAGCAAGGAACTATAGAGGAGAAGAAGAGAAAGAAGAATAAAAGCACTGATCATATTTACTGAATCAGAAAAACAGAATGACAAAGTGTGTGTCTTTTGCTGTCTGAAAACATCATTCCGTAACTGTGTACTTGCTCTTGTTAAACCCATTCAGCCCTGACGCACTACAGCAGGAGATGGGTCGACCATGATAACTCAAGGGTAGTGTCAGATTAGCTTGGCGCCTGTCGGCGTCAAGCTAATCTGACACTGCCGTTGAATTATCATGGTCGATCCATCTCCTGCAACTGGTACATAATCATTAGATGATGCCTTCAAAATTTGGGAAATACGGCCGTCGGGCTGAATGAGTTAAAGTGTATCACCTGACGCGATCTGCGTGTACATGTAATGTGTTGCTTTTGTATATAATATCAAAACCATTTCTTTATCGAACACTGTCTTCTTCAATCATCTACACAAAGAACAAGAATAAAATATGGATCGACCATGATAATTCAAGAGAGATGGCACACTTTGCGCCTCTAGCCAAAAAACTACAGACGTTGTTCTGAAGGCAAAGGTAGGTCAAAATTGCACGTGATTAGACGAAAAGAGTGGATTAAAAGCCCAGACAAACATGTGATATCGCTTGTAGGCCAAAACAACACTTGTTTTAACGAAAAGAGTGGATCAGAAATCCAGACAAATATGTGATATCGCATGTTTGTTTGAGCTTTTAATCCAGTGTTGTTGTTTTTTTTTTGTCTGTCGAAACACGCGCAATTTTGACCCACTTCTGATTTCCGAATTCGTCTAATCTGGCATCACTCTCTCGAGAGGAACCACAGTCAATCTATATTCTGAACTGTTTTTTCGTGACTCGCAGAGGACAACTCCCACATTCCAGAATGTCCTGCTTTGGACTCGGTTCAATTACAATCTCTCTATCTGTCAGGCGCGGCCCAGAGAAACGTTGCTTTCTACGCCCACCACCGCGCTGACCTGTTCAGAGTGGACAACCAGGGCACCATAGTCTACGATATCGTTACTACAAACATTGGAGACGGCTACGACAAATGGTCCGGCATCTACACGATCCCGTGTCTGGAACGTAAACCTTCTTCACGAACTGCATGGCCTCGGAAAGCACCCACGAGGAGATGAATATCATTCTTGATGGCACCGAAATTGCTGCCTGCTATTCCTGGATGGTATCCTCAACTACTCCGTATGAGCAGGATACAGCACTTGCTGTTGTACACGTCACAGCAGGCCAGAAGTTGCACGTACGTCTGATCGAGAACTCGCAGAATGTCAGAGGAGGCCACTGGAACACGTTCGCTGGATTTCTCATTTGTTGATTGATTTATTGTACATTGCTTAACGTCCCGACAGCAACAAGACTTTCTCAGGACGTGCCTGCACTGCTTGTGAAACCCCCCCCCCCCCCCCAACTAAACAGAACATTGAATGTATGTCGCCAGCCGGTCCAATACGTTGAATAAACCTACGACATGGGGCCTAAATAAAGCTAAGACCATTTAGCAACACACATCCAATATCAAAAGCTACAGGCAGCGCAGACAATAGGGAGAGTTTTAAAAAAGGCAAATACAGGTGAATGGACCAAGGGTAGACAGAAACACATGCCCCAGAATAGAGGAGAAAACCCACCCTGTGGGGTCGACCAGGGTGACCCTGGGAACTAAAAAGTAGTTAACCCCACCCACGTCCCCCAGGACAGATCCGGATGGGCGATTTCTCATTTGTGCAGATGCGTGAATTATCTCGACCATTGCATGTATACGAATGAATAGACTAAGGCATAAGAGTCACTGGATAACTAAATACTCATGGTCAAAACTTAAGGGCCAACCCATTTTTTTGTGTCGTTTATCGTCGCAAGTACGCTAATAAAATACAACGTCATTTCGATCCAAATGGGTTAAAAGTTGACCTTAGACAGTCCACCGTAAAAGGAACAATAGACAAAAAAATCATCAATTTCCAAGAACGTGTCAAATGCACGTGAAACATCGTCAGTTTTTGTGAAAAGCTGTGCAATATTGACAAGCGTACCAAAGGCAGCTAAGTGGAATAACTCGGTAAAGTCGTGATGCACGTGCTAAAGGGATCAGTCGTGAACACTGAGCACCTCTGTTTCGCTACAAATACCGGTACAGTAGGGGCATAATTGTCACTTTCCTAACCATGCCACTACGACGAAGCCTAACGCCAGTACATCAAGGCCGGGCGCTAGCATGGCTGCAGGATGGAATTTCCGGACGAGAAGTTAGGAGACGTCTTGGGGTGTCTCATTCAGTGATCCAGAGGCTGCTGGCACGATTCCAAGAAACTGGAAGGGCAGAACGACGACCCTGCTCAGGACGCCCGCACTGCACTAGCAGAAGGGAGGACAGATATCTCTGTGTGGCGGCTCTGCGCGACCGAACTGTCACGTCAACCACTCTGCGACGTCAACTGATGCAGCTGCAAACGTTAACGTCAGCATAAGCAGTTTGCCGACGTCTGCGCGAAATTGGCCTGCCTGCATGCAGAGCGGCAGTGAGAATACCAATCACTCCAGCTCATCTTTTTAATTTGCCAATCCTTTTAACGCAAACTGTACCATGTGACCTCCTATAAAAACTCTTTTAGCGACAAATGGCGGACGTCTTGTAGTTTTCTTGATTAAGCAACTTGGGTGCCAGTTTTGTTCTATAAAAGATCACAACAAATTCTAAAGTACAAAGTTACTTAGTGTTTGTTCGAACAACAGGCACACTACTGGAGACGGCAGTGTTATGAAATATTTAAAATTACGTCATAAGTCTATTATGTATAATGTATTTTCCCTTTGACGTCAGTCATATCTGGCCTGATCCAGGTAGGAAGATTTCTTATTGATTCTTTTAACGAAAATAGTGGATGAATGAAAACAACTGTTATTGGTAGCAGGGCTTGCTGCGCGAACCCTTGTAGACCTTCGTGTCAAAGAAAACATTGTACCCCTCATGGCCTTCGGCCATCGGGTACACTGGTTCCTTTGACCTCCCTCAGGCCTACAAGGGTATGTACAGCAAACCCCTGCGAGCAATAACTTAGAATATTATGTTTAGCCTGACAGTTAGCCTCAACGATTCACTCAGTACGAAAATGAAAATGTTACCGATCTTGTATAGTTTCTCGTGAGTACAATAGATTGAAGTGTCTAGGCAACACTAACAGGCGCTTTTAATTAATACTGTGAAATAAAGTTAGGCATACTATGTTATTATTTTTAATTAGAAAAGATACTTCTAAATTTATACAAATTTATACAACTAGTTAAGTTCATGCAACATCATGTTTTCGATTCCACATATCACAATTCAGGTAGCAACTATACATGTATGGAGACTCGTCGACTATAACAGGATGCTGCCTAATTAACCTGGCTCCCAAACTAGCGCACAAGTCAGACATTGTACTTGACGCTTGTAAAAATTGCGTTACCATAGTCGAATGATAGACTTGATGCTTTTGGCACTGCGGGAGGTTTCATGCCATGCCAAAGGCATCCTGTTAGAACAACGAACGAATTGTAACCCTGTTTTAATCCTAAGCGCCAACAGTAAAGAAATGACAACTGGGTAGGCAGAAATCACTGTCCACCATAACCAGGACGATGCTTGTACCTGGCTTGAACTGTGTGACAAATATAATGAATCTTAACTGGCATGCAGACACACGAGCAAAGTACAAACATACACCATATATACGGCCCATTTCTCTGGTTCTCAATCACAGTCACAGCCATTCTCGTTATATCTACCACCACACTACCACCACCACAAATGAAGGCAGCAACAACTCACTAGGCCAAATTACGCTGACAAGAACAGCGCAGAATAGGCGATGGATGTAACGTGCATGTGTGTGCGTATATATGTGTGTGTGTGTGTGTGTATATGTGTGTGCGTGTGTGTGTATCTGTGTGCGTGCGTGTGTGTGTGTGTGTGTGTGTGTGTGTGTGTGTGTGTGTGTGTGTCCGTGCGTACGTGTGTGCATGTGTGAAGTTGCTGTGAATAATTTTTCCCTGGCGATAAAAGATTGTAATTGTTTTATTGCTGCACCCACAGTTTGCCTGTGCATGCCACTGATACTTGGAATAATGTTGACCTACTGCGTTACCTTTGAGAATAAAAGCGAATATGTTCGCTGCTGAAGAGAAAGGGCACAGCATTTTACATTTTCGACTCTCAAGACAAGATGTGGTCAGCACAACTTATCCTAGGCTTTCTGGGTACGATCTCTCTGTTGTCGTCGTCCAGCAGTGAAAGTGAACTTCGAGAGAAACGGGCTGACGACTTTCAGCCACTTCAAACAGTCGTTGATGGTCTTGTTCTACAGCTGACCCAGGTTAACGCACAACTGGCTTCATTTCGAGACATGTACACGGTTTTGGAGGGCAAGATAAGTGAGTAGAAATTTTGATAAAAATGAAAAATTAGCATCTTCAGGTTCGTTTATTCGATTTATATTTTTATACGACGTTTGATTAACAAATTTGCTCTTTGTTCGTGTAAATTTGGCCAATGGTTTCTATTTTATTGCACACTTTTCATTTATCTTTGATCATACATTGTACGTGAAGCGATTGTGAACCATTGTTTTCAATATTAGATTTTTGATGATGACATTTATAGTGTTAAACTACAGCTGGACTTGCCAAGAATCAAAGCAGAGCTTGTAGTAGGGTCAGTTATTTACCGTGGAGGAAAATGTTAAAATGTTTAATGGAGATGTACTAGTAGTATCACAATTGCGTATAATTAACTTTTCATACGCCAGGCCAATCTGACAATATTCTTGAATGGTCGTATTATATCTGTACCTCGCTGTCTGTTGTCCAATTTGAATTGAGTTAACGATAACGATGACAATTCTTTATTGCCATTGTATGCGGCGCATTCAAATTCACGCAAAACGTGTATCCAGTTATTTGATAGTGTCACGACCCCTGCTTCCGGGGCGCGAACGATGCGCGCTACCACTCGAGAAAAACCAACCCAAATCTAACACAAACACCAGAAGAACAATTACGACAACATTTATTACATGTAAAACTAGCAATAATCCAAGTATTCTCACTCAATCCTAACCACGCACTCACACATCATATTCACACGCACACACGTCCAAACTCCCCAACATAAATATCCGACATACACAATACACAATAACAACCAATATATAATAAAACACATATCCCTAATAAAATACAAAGATTGAGAAAACTAATATAATTCACAACTGAAAGTCCTCAGCGTGTGCACGAACGATACATTCACATTAAATGGAAGCTTTCGCTTCCACAATAAAGACTTTCATAGCACATGGCTCCTTTAAACACAATATTTCAGAATACACAATATCAATATTGAATGGGACGATGCGACCTGGCTAAACACGGGGCGTGCCGCGACGCTAGCAACAGCGCTCAGGTTTGGCGTCGTAGACTCACCAGGCGGAGTGACACAGCCAGCCTCCACTCACAATGAACCACCCAGGCCTTTCGCACAGCACGGCGGCGGACTTAGCCGGTTCTTTAGATCTTTAGATGCTTAGACCGTTGGATTTGGATGCACTAAAACACAGGTGCAAAAATACACATATTAATAACTAACAACAAAAGAAACAAAGTAGTCACATCACCATTCCCACAACTTCAATTGCCGTCTTCTATATTCCTTCACCTCTCTCCAACAACAATAATAAATTCAAACTCAACAAAATGCATATTTACACGTCACCATATGACTCACTTCCAAATTTACACTCCGACGCTAGATACTGCCAAATAAATGACATTTCTACATTCTTACACTTGCCCCCCCCCCCCCTCTCCCCCAATACGCACTAACCAAACTAATAATAATAATACTCTTGGCTTGACTTCGCGAACGAAGATTCTATAGGGGTTGTCCACGACGTCTGCAGGCATGCTTGTGACTGCGGAGGCCAATCCGGGACAGGCAGGTTCGACCGCAGTGGCTGCAGAGAGAGGTCTGGCGAGGGTTTTGAGTTGCGGCATCTCTGTTTTTTCTCCTGAGCCGCTTGTCTTTAAGGCCAGCTCTGCGAGAGTCCTCAAAGGAGACAGCTGCCTTGTAAATGGTGGAGCGCCAGGTGTCACGGTCCGCAGCAAGTGAAGACGACAGAACAGAACAAGCAAACACAGACAACCCCCTTCCGAGCAAATGGCCACTAAAGAATTGTTGCGTGTACTTACTGCCATCCGTGAAAACACCCCGGCTGGGACGAAGACAAACAAAGACAATACAAGCCAAGGGTTAAGTCGTCGCAGCTCTACTTCTCTCCTTCCTCGGACACCGACTCCGGAGCGACCCGAGCCGTATCACAGAGCCGTTACAAACAAACGACACAGCTGCTTGAGGCCTTCAGCTAATGGCGAACCATGCCTGAAAGACCTCCCGGACAATTTCCCGGGTAAAGGCCAAAATAACTCACATTGCTATCCTTACGTCAGGTGACTAACTAACCCCTGTCATCTATCTAAACTTACTCCCCTACAAAAATAGACGAATAAACCCGTGTCGTGACATGACAGATAGAATACAGATTAACATACACTGAAACAGTTAAGGGTGTTGTGGAATTATCTTGGCGCCTGAGAAAGCACCAAGCTAATCCAACGCTACCCTTGAACTATTAACTCATTCAGCCCGTCTCACGTATTTCTCAAATTTCGGAGGCGTCATCGAACGACTATGCACCTGTTGCAGGAGATGGATCGACCATGATAATTACAAGGCTAGTGCCAGATTAGCTTGGCGCCGACAGGCGCCAAGCTAATCTGGCACTACACTTGAATTATCATGGTCGATCCATCTCCTGCTGTAGTGCCTCAGGGCTGAATGGGTTAACATCGATTCATGATTGAATCGATCTTGCTGTATACACACCTCTGACGATTTGACAGATACTGCCCAGAGGAATGTTGCTTTCTACGCCTACCACAGAACCGATCCGTTCCGTGTGTCAAGCCAGGGCACAATAGTCTACGATGCCGTCACTACGAACGTTGGAGGCGGCTACAACCAAGGCACAGGTATACTGAAGTAATTGATGTAATTACTCACACCAAAGGTCGACGTCGCGATGCTATCAAAATAACTTTGAGTCAAATTAGAATCCAAATTATGCGACTTAGTTGTAAACGCACAGGTATTGTTGTCAAAAATTACCCCATGAAGTCAAGTTAGATTCCCGAGTCTATAATGCGACATAGTATTGTTTAATGCTGGAGGAATGCTTTCATATCAACCATTGATTTAATGACGTCTGTAGATTTTAATGCGTACACATGCTTGACGTTTAACTTTGAGTCAAATTAGAATCCAAATTATGCGACTTAGTTGTAAACGCACAGGTATTGTTGTCAAAAATTACCCCATGAAGTCAAGTTAGATTCCCAAGTCTATAATGCGACATAGTATTGTTTAATGCTGGAGGAATGCTTTCATATCAACCATTGATTTAATGACGTCTGTAGATTTTAATGCGTACACATGCTTGACGTTTAACTTTGAGTCAAATTAGAATCCAAATTATGCGACTTAGTTGTAAACGCACAGGTATTGTTGTCAAAAATTACCCCATGAAGTCAAGTTAGATTCCCGAGTCTATAATGCGACATAGTATTGTTTAATGCTGGAGGAATGCTTTCATATCAACCATTGATTTAATGACGTCTGTAGATTTTAATGCGTACACATGCTTGACGTTTAACTTTGAGTCAAATTAGAATCCAAATTATGCGACTTAGTTGTAAACGCACAGGTATTGTTGTCAAAAATTACCCCATGAAGTCAAGTTAGATTCCCGAGTCTATAAAGCGACATAGTATTGTTTAATGCTGGAGGAATGCTTTCATATCAACCATTGATTTAATGACGTCTGTAGATTTTAATGCGTACACATGCTTGACGTTTTAATTTGAGTCAAATTAGAATCCAAATTATGCGACTTAGTTGTAAACGCACAGGTATTGTTGTCAAAAATTACCCCATGAAGTCAAGTTAGATTCCCGAGTCTATAATGCGACATAGTATTGTTTAATGCTGGGAGAATGCTTTCATATCAACCATTGATTTAATGACGTCTGTAGATTTTAATGCGTACACATGCTTGACGTTGATATGGGCCAAGGGAGACAACATGCTTAAAGTTATATTCCCCAGGATCAAACATCTCAACAAGTCAGAAAACTGTCTGCAGCAGATACTGCTGACAGTATGTGTATAGGTCCTTTGTGTACTATCTTAGAGCTTTATGATGTCCAAATCTCGAAATTCATCGTTTGGAGGGTGTATTCTTTTTGTACCCGAGTCGCGAATTTATCTTCTGCATTGGCCTCGTTTTGAATTAATATGCATATTTATGAGCCTACGTCACAAGGCAAAACCCGGCTTTCAGTGTAGTCACAATAATGCAGGTCACGAGGTCATCGGTGTGATGTACACACGTGTCAGTGTACACGTGTACTGTTGTTCTCCAGCATCCCTTTGACGTAAATTTTCATCTGAAAGTAGAACTGATAAACCTTCCATACTCGCTACTATGCTATCAAAATTACAATGCGGATTCCGCTCGACCTGCTAATAGTATTGTACTAGTAACGATCGTGCGTACAGTAGTAAACCGAGGGCACCGAGCGTGCGCCGCCCACGGTGCCTAGTTTGACCTTTGATCCTCTACCCCTCGGAAACACGCACCGTCTTCAATCATTGAAACAGAACACTGATAATTATACCGCTTTCTGCACTGCAGTCAATTTCACGTCTCACACGTCGAGGTCTATGTAAAGCATCATTAGAAAAGACAAATTTACCCTCGCAGCAGAAACACTATCTCTCTGAATCGAGTGAATGAGAGCCGGCACAGACAAAAACATGTTACGACCAGCGATGTGCAACTTTGACACACACCGTAGTTTTCATATCTCTGCAGCATAAAATGTGATAACTATCTCGTAACTATATGATAAAACAGGTTTAGAATCTTTCGAAATCAGTAAAAGATAAATTCTACTGAAGATCACTATGAACTGAATCTGAAAATCACTGACTAGCGCTCGCAGAACTCCTATAGGAAGACCGACAAAGACCGTAGATTACTTACTGATGCAGCAGGAAAGTGACAAATTCGGGTGGGTGGTCACGTTAAGCCAAGCTCTTGCTTTACGCTTTGTCACATGTCCATATTCCCTTGTTCGATGTCAGCTCTACATAAGGGTTTCTTGTCTCTCTTCCTCTTTCTTCTCTTCCGCCGTTACCGAATCTGTCAATGTCGGCTCGACTCGATGATACTTTCTTTTTTTCTTCGCTGGTTCGTCCGCCATCTGTCTCTGATTGGTTATAATTATGCAGATGACATAAGATCGTATAGAATAGTTATGACGTCAGCTACCATTGACTATCAGAAGCAATCTTGTTACGTATCCGTCAGAAGGTTCCGGTGGGCCTCTTTTCTCTTCGAACGGACGAAAGAAAGCATTTAGTGGGACAATAGCGTGGTCACTGTCTAAGTGGGTATGTATTCTGAAGCCCAGTAACAGCTTTCTGCGAACTGAAACCTTATGAAAGGTCGGGTGTGCCCCTTTAAGGTACACTTATTCTTATTATACAAGATCGACTGTTGAACAGTCTGAAATGATGGCCAATTTTCAGTCTGTTGCAAATCGCATACATCGGACATGGTTACATATATACTGAAGAGCAAAAGAAATGTGACATTTTGGAATCATCGGAAACTAAAAAATGTCGCATTTCTTTTTCTTCTTAGTATATATATATATATATATATATATATATATATATATATATATATATATATATATATATATATATATATATATATATATATATATATATATATATATATATTAACCTCATCATTCGCAGCACAGTACTATTGCTGTGACTATTGCTGTCCTCATTTATGTCTCGAGCAAACAAGGCTTATCATGACAGACAGTGCTTCTGGACAGTGCTTCTGGCTGGCAGGAAAGAGACTAAAAGGTGTACAAAAACAAAAACGATGGCTGCTCAACAACCAATAAGTAGGTCAAAATCAGCGCGTTTTTTGACGCAAATAGTGGGTTAAAAGCCCGGACAAGCGTGCTATATTTTATATTTAGCCGGGCGAGAGAGAGACAATAGGAGATTTTAAAGTCAATGAATTCAATAAAGCCGCATCGGTCATTAAATTACGTCATTTTTAATATTAAAATTTTTGACCCCATTACACCCCCGTTATTACCGAATCAACCCTTTGATTTTTAAAAACTGACCACCATGACCGATGCGGCCTTATTGATCTAATTATCTTTTAAATCTCCTATTGTCTCTCTCTATAACTATTGTTTCTGTCAACACCTAATCATACACTGTTAATTTAAAAAATCGCGACCATGGCCATGTTTATGAACTTTACCATTACAGCTCTGCATTCATGGCTACGGTACACACTGAACCAGGAAGTTAAAATCGGCTGTAGACGGTAAAACCTCCAGTATCTGGTTGCCTTGTACCGAGTATATGGGGTTTTACATAGTCTAAGATTCTCACGAGCCTAGATTTTTATAAGTGGACACAGGTCAGATCCTCAAGAACCTCGGACTCCAGGCGTAACCCACATTTAAAAGTATTAGTCAACTTTTTTTTGTTAGCTCTCTCATAGTGAGTAGACTGGCAGGTTCTGTTTAATATTATTTTACTGCAAGTACAATTTCTGAAAAGGTGACTGCCGTCTTATGTATACTCCGAATATGTTTACACACAGTACAAGGTCAGGCACCGTTCTATTATAAACAGATGTGCCAGCCTTGACTAGTCTTAAACCTGGTGTACACACACACACACACACGTACACACACTGACACACACACACACACACATGCATACAGACACACACACACTCACACACACACACATGTACAGACACACACACACATACACTAAGGACACATGTACAGGAAGAACACAGTAAACAACACGGCACGCAGTTAACACACACTGTAACCAGCATAGTGGCCTTTGTATAGCTGAGCGAAGCTATTGAAACCTTCAGCTCTACTGAATATGACTTCCTTCTTCTGAGAACATAAAAAACCATGTTTTATTTTACAAGATGCTTGCATTTACAGTAGCCAACACCCCCACAGAGTCACATAAACTGTGTGAGATTCTCAAGAGCCACTGATTTTTAGGGTTTTAGTCAACTGTAAAGATTTCTGAATCTATGCAGCTAACCTGAATACTATGATAATGTTAACGCAGGCACGACAGAGAAGCCTAAAATCATACGGTACATACCTGAAAAAAAAAAATTCAGACACACGAGGCTTGTCAGCGAAGCCAACAAGTGTACTGTACAAATGTACAAACCTGAATAATCAATATTCACGCTACACACACACACACACACACACACACACACACACACACACACACACACACACACACACACACACACACACACACACACACACACACTGGAACTATTTTCTCAATGATATTTTCTCAGGGAACTTGCCACCAATGCCAAGGTTAACTTAAAATAACATGTTACAGGTTTAGACAAGAAGCACATGACTCTGGCACATCTGACTTCCTACCTTTGAGGAGGTAAAAACCAGGGATTATTTTTGCAAAAGACTTAGATTCTCAGGAGCCTCTTTCTTTGTAGGTTTTAATTCTTAAGATTTTATCTTAGTTAGATTCTCATGAGCACTGCTTTTCAGGATTTCAGTCAACAGCCAAACATAAATACATAAATAACCTAAGTTTCTTTGGGACTGCGAAGTGGCCGAGAGGATAGATTGCTGTTTTAGTGAGGCTTAATATTGATCAAACTAACTTCACTGTGCTGGGTTCGTTTCCCGATCGCTGCGTCCAGTTGACCCTCTACACTACAGGGCTTTCACAGGAAAAGGTGAATGCGCTACCCACCAGGGTTAACCCTCTCCATAGGGGGTTAATAGCGCATGAGTTAACCCGGGTTACATCGATTCCTGTGAAAGCAGGTGCAAGGTCACCAAGCAGCCCTTTTATTAAAAAAGAAAAAAAACTTAAAAAAAAACCAAAACATTTTCTCATAGATTTATTTATAGAAAAAGAGATATACATTTTAAATTTATTTATTTATTTATTTTTTAATTTTTCTTGGTTTTATTATTACACACACACACACACACACACACACACACACACACACACACACACACACACACACACACACACGACTTACCGGTTTACAGAGCTGACGTCATAACATCTCATCCGGTAAAAAGCACTTTGCATAAATTATAACAGCTCAACAGGCAAACAAACCCCCCATCCGGTCAAATTAACACTAACTGGCAATGATCAGTCCTGAAAATTGATCTTGGTCTTTCCAAAACTTTATGCATATCTTAATGAGGAACAACCTGATGAGACTATTTTTGGGGCCCGTATTGACTGAAGGGAATATCCCCATAACATGCATGAAATTGAATAGCAGGTGTCAAGAGCTGTGATCACCTTGCAACAGGGCTTTCTGCTAGCGTGGCAAACAGGTGGGTAAACAGGTGGCTACATGGACTGTGTGGGGTTTGTTTGCTTTAACATGGAGACCTTCAGGTGGGACAGGGTCACTACACATGACATCACAATTGATTTGTAAGACATTTCAGGCCCACTGCCAAGTGAATGCCAACCGGCGTTACATCTTGACTAAAATTGTATTGATAATAATCATAATGGTGAGCCTGAGGTATGCTATTAGGTTTATAACAGGGGAATGAATAAAAATGAAAGGCAACACGCGACACATTCATTGTTTAAGGCAGTCTCCTCTCAGCTAGTTAGAGTGGTCATCATCATCAGTCCCTTGCCCGAACTGGGCGTTGGGGGGACTGAAAGGCAGCAGCAACAGACAGTGCTCTCCACTGAGTTCTATTTTGGGCGGTGGCAAGCAAGTCTGGCATCTTGAGTTCGGTCCATTCTTTTATGTTTGCGACCCAACTCTTTCTCTGACGACCTCGCCGACGACTTCCTTCGAGAGTGCCTTGGAGGATAGTCTTGGACAAGGTGTTGTGTCGGGTCACATGGCCAAACCAAGCAAGCTTGCGCCGTTTCACGGTTGCCAGAAGGGGTTCATGTGGGCCCACCAGGGAAGTGACGATGCTCCGTACATATTCGTTGGTCTTGTGCTCGCGGTACGAGATGCGGAGCAACTTCCTCAGGCACTTGTTCTCAAAGGCCTGGATTTTCTTTTCTGAGTCTGCAAGCAGTGTCCAAGTCTCACAGCCGTAGAGTAGAATAGACACTACGAGGGACTTGTAAAGCCTGTACTTGATGGTGAAGCTGATGGAGTTACTTCGCCATATCCTGTCCAGCCTGGCCATTGCGGATGTTGCTGTACCTATCCTGATACGGATCTCTGCTATGCAACTACCGTCTTTGGACAGGGTGGCTCCCAAGTACTTGAAGCTATTGACCTCTTCTAGCTTCTGGCCATTCATGTGAATGTTGCTGCTGCTGTCGCTTGTGGTGTTGATCATCACTTTGCTTTTATCCGTACTGATCTCCATGCCATAAGACCCTGCGCTACTTGAAAGTTTGTCTGTCAGGTTTTGGAGCTCACTATTGCTGCCTGCCATGAGGTCAATGTCGTCTGCGAATCGAAGATTGCACAGGGATCTGCCACCAATAGAGATTGAAGTATGGTGGTCGTGGAGGGTTTCCTGCATGATCTTCTCCAGGAATATGTTGAAAAGGACAGGAGAGAGCAGGCATCCTTGACGGACACCGATCGTCGTCCTGAAGAACTCGCCTGACTGATTGTTAAGTAGAACCGCGCTGCAGGCGTTCTTGTAAAGCGCTTCTATCATTTGGATCAGTCCCTCCTCTATGTTGAACGATCTCATGACTTGCCAGAGTCCGTCGTGCCAGACGCGATCAAATGCTTTCCTGAAATCAATGAAGTTGTGGTAGAGTTCGCGCTGATGCTGCAGATGTTTCTCGATCAGGACGCGGCAGTTGAAAATCTGCTCTACAGTGCTTCTTCCAACTCTGAAGCCAGCCTGTTCTTCTGCCAGCAGTTCCTCGGCGAAAGTTTTGAGGCGGTTGAGAATGATTCTAAGCATTACTTTGCTAGGGTGACTTATCAGACTGATAGTTCTGTAGTTCTGGCACTGTTTCAGGTTTCCTTTCTTGGGGAGCGGGATCACTAGAGACTGTGTCCATTCTACTGGCCATTTCTTTTGCTCCCAGATCTTTTGACAGAGTGTAGTGAGGACCTTCGTTGTTACTTCTCCTCCATGTTTCAACAGTTCAGCAGGTACGTTGTCTAAACCTGGAGACTTTCCTCCCTTCAGGCCGCGTACGGCTGCTTCCACCTCTTCAGCTAACACTGGCAGGTCTTCAGACTTCCTGGCCCCAGCCTGGTTGTTTTGGAGGATGCTGGTGTCTGGCTCAGCCTTGTAGTTATACAAGTCTCGGCAGTACTCAGTCCATCTGTTTAGTACAGCAGTGTTTTCCGTAAGGAGTTGGCCGCTGCTGTCTTCGATGACTGTGGAACTTGGAACGTTCGCACACTCTACCAGTGCGGCAAAGTGAAGGAACTCACCCACGAGTTGAAGCGCTATCGCTGGGACATTGTAGGACTTGCAGAAGTTCGATGGACAGGCTTCGGAGAAACAACAACAGATGAAGGCCATAAAATCTGGTTCAGCGGAAAAGAAACCAAGCACGAACATGGCGTAGCTTTTATCGTAAGGAAAGAGGTGGCTGGAACTGTCATCAGCTGCACCCCCATGTCAAGCAGACTAATCTCCATCCGCATCTCCGCCCGACCGCACAACATCACTATCATTCAAGTATACGCTCCAACAGCAGATCATGATGATGAAGAATTAGAAGAATTTTACGAACAACTGGACAACATCATCAAGAAAACACCTAAGAAAGACATTCTGACTGTCCTCGGTGACTGGAATGCAAAGATCGGCCCTGACGCCTACCAACAATGGGCAGGAACAGCTGGCAAGTTTGGCCTTGGAGAAACAAACGACAGAGGCCTGCGACTTTTAGAGTTTGCACAGAGTCACCGTCTCACCGTTGCTAATACCCTCCATCCACACAAGAAGTCAAGAACAGTGACATGGCAATCGCCAGGAGGCCTGGTCCATAACCAGATTGACTTCATCTTGCTGCCTCGACGATTCAAATCCAGCGTTAACAAAGCACAAACGAGGTCCTTTCCTGGCGCTGATATTGGCAGTGACCACAACCTCGTCCTTACTAGCCTCAAGTTGAAGCTGGCATTGAAACGAGATAGCAAGAGCCCTCGCATCAGATTCGACCTCCAGAAGCTAAAAGACCCGGAAGTAGAAGAGCTCTTCCAAGCCCAGGTGGGAGGCAGATTTGCAGCCTTGGCTACTTTGGACTGTGACGTAGACACCCTTGCTGGAAATATAAAAGAGGTGTTACTTTCTACAGCAGAAGAAGTGCTGGGGAAGCAGAGAAAGCGCAAACAGCCCTGGGTCACCGATGACATCCTCGATCTCTGTGATGAGAGGAGAGCCTGGAAGAAAAAGAGAGGCCAAGACCTCACATCAGCAAACAAGTACAGACTTGTCAACAAGAAGATCAGGAAGAGGATGAAAGAAGCCAAAGAAGATTGGATTGAAGACCAGTGTTGTAGCGTGGAAGAGGGCATGGCAAACGGCAACAGCAAGAAGGCTTATGAAACGCTAAGGACCCTCACCAAGACTCAACTCAATAGAGTGGTAAGGGCCTCTTAATCTGTGAAGCATGCCATTTATAAGCCCACTGTTAGTCATAATAGCTCTTAACTCAATCAGCACTGGCTGTTTTTTCGTTAGCAATGCTCTGTATACTGGCTGTTTCGATGGGTTAGAAAAAAAAATCATTAAAAAAAAACTTTCTGACAAATGTAAATACAATTTTCAGGTTAGTTGATTAGTAAATGAGTGCATGCATATAAAAAATTTTGAGTTACTAACCCCAAAAATGTATATTCTGGAGCATAGTAAAGATACCATTTATTTTCCACACTGCACTTCCAAGTGTAATCGGTTATCAGTTCACTTGTGACCCACCGAACAGTTCAATCAGATGCATTCTCCTCACTCTCTGCTGGTTCAAAATCGCTATCACTGTCTTCATCAGCCTCTTCTGCATCAGAATCCTCAATCTGGATGATTTCTATCACTTCTCTGACAGTAAATTGACAATTACTTTGCGCTCTTGTTGTGAGTGAAGCATGCAGAAACGCCATTTTGTTTCGCAAATGTAAGCAAAGTTAGTATGTTCGAAAACCACACTCTACTACAGTAACTGTGAGGCCTAGTGATAAAAATAGGAATGAGGGTCATTGTACGAAAACAGAGCTGCACACTAGGCATGTTAGTTTTGTATTCAGAAATCCCCAGTTCTAGTAGAAGGCGGCCAACATCACAACCCGCGATCGTGGTGATCAGAGTGCAAGCGTTGTGCAGGCCATCACCGGGATCGCGGTGATCCGGGTGGAGTGAGTTAAAGGACAGGCAAGTCTTCTTGTCTGGGGTAAACTCAAAAACTATTGACTACATAGCTGACTGGTGAAAACGTATGTAGTTACTGTTCAGTGTAACTTCCTAGAAAAACATGATTTTGCTTGATAACAAATTTCAAAATTACCTGCAATTTTGATTTTATATAAAATTTTTTAATTACATTATAAATGAATTCAGATGAATTGTTATTACTGAATGATATCAATGCTGTATAAAACAAAGACTTAGACTCTAAGAAACAACGTCTTTTGTCTGTAATTGTTTCGGGCAAGTCAAAAGCTTATCTCGGGAAACAATACATGACAGAAGATATTGAATCTCTCTCGGCTGATGATTTGAATAAACTTCATGCGAAATATGAAAACCACATTGCTTCACTAATGACTTGTGATTTGAGTAGATCTCTAGTATGCCTATACACAAAAGCAGTGAGTCACTTTCTACCTGTAGACACTGACAGCCTATCACACGACCTTGAAAGCAATCCTATTGTTTCAAGTTCAATTGGTAAATTAGCATGCCTCATGTTTTACAAGTTTGGAAATTACCTTGCACCTGTGGTAACCTTACTTGTTACTGGGAGTCATATTGATTTCTCCAAAATACATTTTACTGCAGAAGAAAATGGACGAAACCCAGACGACTCCACAACAGAACCCCGACCCTGTTTTGACACAGGTTCAAACTGTGACTAAGGCTAAAAGTCCAGGTAGGGTTGAGGCTGGAAAAAGATTAGCCGAATATAATAGACAAAAAAAAAAAAAAAAAAATTACAGCTTAAGGCACAAACAGAAAAGGCTCATGTAACTGACCCACCATCAGGACCGTCAGGACCAGTGTCAGTACCGTCACACCTTCATCAAAGTGAGAGACAAACAACCCAGTCTACCCCTGACCCTGACCCCGAACCTCAAACAACAAAATATATAATTGCTGGATTTGTTGCCGGATTTGGTTACGTAGCTTACCAATTATACAAAAAATACAAACCACTGACTCGTACAGTGTCCAAAAAATTAAACACTCCAAAAACAAAAACAGAAGTCTCCACATTACCAACAATACCCAAAGCTGTTGACCCATTTATATGGAGGAAATAAAAATATTATTTTAATTTTTATTGCCTAAGAAAATGAGCGACACAAAGAACATAATGAACCTTGTATATCACTCTGCTGTAATCAGTGGGCTAGCAGTAGCTTGTTCTATGCTGGGAAAAAATCTACTCAAAATGAAATCAGCAGACCTCAGTAAATTAGATATCGAAGACAGCGCTAAGCTAATTGTAGTTGTCACAGCGTCAATTGCTACGAAAGACTTTCTCGTTAAGCAAGGAATTATTCCCGAAAATGTTTCTATGTAAATAAAATAAATATGGCGACTTTAGCAGTAATAATTGGAGGCGCGATGGTCAACGCTCTGGCATTTAGTGGCTCAAATTATCTCTTTTCAAAAGTGGGTAGAGAAGAATCAGCAGAAGAAATGAAACGTCACAATGAAGCGTCTGAGAAACTTGCACAAGCGCAGCAGGATTATGAAAAAATAGAATTGAGAAACTTGATTTCATTAATGAAAAACTGAGGCTAGAAGGCCACGCACAGCATACGTTTTCAAATACAGACGAAGCAATCCGTGAGTATTTTTTAGTCACTGGTAATGACATGTCTATCCCAAAACCAAAACTTAGTGACTACTATCAACCGAGTACAGAACAAAGAAATGGGGAGATAATCTTTGTTCTAGTGGGAATGACATTTGTATTTTTTACTGGTCTTTATATTGCTAGAAAAAATGGCAGCCGAAAATAAACTATCAAAAATATATTACTCCCCATCAGGCAATTGGAAAGGAGCAACAGCTATTCAGAAATTACATGCCGCTGTGGGCGGAGATATAACACTCAATCAAGTCAAAGAATGGTTACAGAGACAGGCAATTTGGCAGATATATCTTCCTGCTCCAAGAAAGATATCTAGACCCCATTTTGAAAACACTACCCCCAATGACACACATCAAATGGACCTCCTGTTCCTACCACATGATACAATAAGAAAGAAACGATACAAGTACGCTTTGACTGTCGTTGACATAGCTTCAAGGTATAAAGATGCTGAACCCATATCTGACAAAACAGCTACAACAGTTGCTACAGCGTTATCAAAGATATATAGTCGAGGCCCTTTAAGATACCCCAGACTTGTTCAAGTTGATGATGGATCAGAATTCAAAGGTGCTGTTAATCAGTTATTTGCAAAGCATGGCGTAATAGTCAGACGAGGCATTCCAGGTGTACACAGATCACAGGCAATTGTAGAGAACTTCAACAAACAGTTATCAGAAAGACTTTTCAGTTACCAGTATTCTAAGGAACTCATGCATGACACCCGGAACACTGAGTGGGTAAAGAGATTACCACATGTGATAAAAGCAATGAACAATGAAGGCCATCCAAAGCCTGCTGATGCTATTAAATTGAAAACAATTACAGAACCAAAAATAGGACCAACCCCAGCACCAGACACAAGTTTATTTACTAAACAGGTGAGATATTTATATCAGCCAGGGGAGGCTGAGAACGACGACAGACCCCATCTGGTCTACGTCTGTACACAATATAAAAAAAATAGTCCCCGGTCCTGACGCAACAATATTTTATCTGTATGACCCTGCACCACAGAGGGCATTTGTCAGAGAAGAATTACAGATTATTCCCCCAGACACCGTTACTCATTTCAGTAACTAACTCATCGATTAATTCATCAACCAGTTCATCAACTATTTCTTCAGATAACTTGAGCCTGTAATGACCAGGTGCATAAGCTTTTTCCTTACTGTGAAAAACACGTTTCGTGTCCCCAACTGCAAGTGACTTCTTATGTGTTTGGATCATTTCAAGATTATGTTTGTTTGATCTCAGTGACCTGTTTGGATAATCAGGCATTAATGCACCATCTAACACTTGTTTATAATGTTCATGACAAATGTCTTTATTTTGTATCGCTGATTTTTTTTATTCCTTTGGCTTTCGACTGACTACCTTTCTGATGCAGTATAGAATACATTTTGGATCTCAGTCCAACGTACTCAACTATTGGCACACCATTCAGTTCATCTTTAAATTTCCCAGGCACTTTCTTGTTTTGTGTGCTAAACAGTGGGTGATCCTTAGGATAGTCAGACGTGTCATACATGTGTAACTCTGTTTTCATGTCTTCATAAAAGTCTTCAGTACACACATCAATGATCATAGAGTCAGTGTCAGTGTATAGCAGACGACACTCAGGATACTTTGGTTTGAAGTAATCATAATAAAATTCAAGCATCAACAGTTTTGATAACTCAAGAATTGCCATACCAATGAATACTGGCTTGTCCAGTTTGACAATCTTTTTTTTTGAGTGACACTGCATACAATGATGAATGAAACTCTTTGTACCCGGTGTACTGTGGCTTGCCTGTAAGTTTAATTGCACCTGATTCAGTTGTGACTAGTCTCACATCTTTGCGGTGATGAGGATTTTCCATAGTCTTGCCAAAACAGGCATTGTTCATAAGCTTAAAGAAGTCTTTGTCAAATGCAGTGTTGCCATCCCTTGCACAGAGGGTTGTGTTCTTCATTATATAATCTTTCATGAAAGCACTCTGATCAAATTGAATTCCTCTGTGAACTTGCTTTAGTACTAACCCGTGTCTGATGTAAAACTGCAGCAATCGATAGTGACAAACGTAATTGAATTTGTCATTCAAATTTGGCACAAGTTTAGTGTCTTCTTTTTTCCCTGTCATACTCATTTTCTCAACTGCCAACGGATAATCATTGTGGTAATCATGTAGATGGTGTGGGTACTCTAGGTCTACTTCAAAGATCCAACCCTTCGCATCATTTCGATCATGAGTCATAATATTGTTTGTTATGTCTGTTATGTCACACTGTGACAAATCATAGAGACAAAAGTTTTTCAAGGGCAATAACTCACACATTGCGAACCCATAAAGGTTATTAGCGTCCAAGTACGTAATGAATGACCTTGGCCTTGAGGGGTCAAACCCCGGGCCGTCCAGATATTTGTTGTTGGCTTTGGCATAATTGTTCCCTGCAATACGAATGCCTCCCCTCAATCCACATTCCACCATTTCACCCATCATACGATCAGACAACAGGTCTATAGATATCTTACTGGATTTCAAAAATGCATCCCATGTCATGCCAGGACTAGTTATGTAACAGGCAGGGTCAAGCTTGTAGTGTAACAAACCCTTTTCAAATACGTCTGCTAGCAAACAAACGTCAGCTTTCAAGTACTGGTCATGATAGTCACCAATAGTCTGACACCCTAGTTTATCCCACGCATCAAGTGCGTGCTGGTAATCAGAGTCAGAAATACCTTTTCCATTAAGTGTGGAATAAAATTTTTCTTTTGGTGGCAGTCTCCTTTCTTCAAACACAACCCAGTGATCAATGTACTCATACGGATAAACACCTTTCTTAATCAAGTCTGGCTCAAAATATTTACTTGTTATTGGATACTCAGTCAGTCCTTCTGCCAAACTAGCCAACCCTAAAGACAAATGTTGCATAGAGTCATAAAATGCTAATTTGTCTAACCTAAAAGTCAAATATTTCTCAGTTGTCTGCGCAATACAACTAACGTTTTTGTAAGATTCATCTACAGCCTGCATGATAATGTGTGAATCATATCCTTTGAGATTGTGAAAAAAGATTGGTAACTTATATGTCTTAGGATCTGTTTTTAATAATAAGTTACAATTGTTATGGGGTGTAGGGGGCTCTGGATAGAGGTAGTACCTTTGCTGTTCGGCAGCTGCGTCCTACATAGGACGGACGGGCATCACTGGTCCTCATCCATCTCCTTAATCTCTCACGTGCTGGCTCCAAGCGCCACACCCTGGCAAACCACCTCAGCTGGTGGGCTAAACCACGTGAGGGGGTGGTGTTCACATTGCACCACTAGGCGGATGAGCTGTTTCTGACAGCCAACGGCTAGAGGACGGAGGAGATCAGGTTGGATCCAACGGCCAAATGTGGGGGAGTAAACCCTTCAAATCAGGAGTGGAGCCCCGAAGGCAGACAGCTGCCTGTATTCACGCACTGTTCTGGCAGCTCCTGCAGCCAAACTGGTGCCAAACGTACTGCTTTGCATTCCT
The DNA here is from genome assembly GCA_036245525.1 of Semisulcospira habei. Lineage (NCBI taxonomy): Eukaryota > Metazoa > Mollusca > Gastropoda > Semisulcospiridae > Semisulcospira > Semisulcospira habei. The sequence goes on from BTPG01000008.1 coordinate 131,401,154, forward strand.
TTGGATACATCAGCGAGGCCGAGAGGGGGATCTTGACGACTGGGCATCCCAGGATCTCCATACACTTCGCCCAGGCTTGCGCACTGGAGAGGTCACTCCAGTGACTGACCCAGCAAGCGCATACTCCCATTGTCTTTCGAGACAGGATGCCGAACAACAATTGTTATGTGCAGCACCTCTGTAACGCCCAGTTATGTGATCATGGTCACGAACTTTATCACCCTGGAGGGGTTGTTCACAAATCCAACACGTCTCAGCTGTATCAAATTTCAGTTTGTCTTCTTCTGTCATTACCAAAGGCATCTGACATGTTGTGAGATACTGTACTACCTGACTATACAGATGTCTCATTTCTGTTAAAAACAGACATGCTGCATTTTCTCCCCTGTAGATAACAGGTTCTGAATGCAAAATGTCTGACCTAACAATAATGTATCCAAAAGAACACACCACTTGGTCACTCAACTTTACAGTCTTTGGTAATGACTCTGGAACAGGACCCTCATATGGTACTACTAATGATTCAAAATCAGCATACACTACAAACGGCAGCTTTTGTTGATTCCCATAGTTCTTAAAATATACTTGACTACCAGGATCTGGATACTTAAGTACAGTTTGTATGTCATCAGCTGATCTACAAGACGATCATCTACATCCCTAAAAGGATGCATCAGGTCTCTTATATAACCCATGTCTTTCTCCGGAACTTAGGAAGTAGGCAGGAGAAACATACATACACAAACACAAAGGTGCATTACTATATGTGGTCGGGTAAATACCCTGAATGCCCACAGTAGATGCACAGAACATTACACAACAATGTAACGATACAAATTTGCCTCGAGTTATACTGAGATACTCACAAACCAGATAGGTGAGGCTAGCGCTGGCAGAATTGTACAACAAACCAAGGGGAATCACTCAGCGCTGGACAGACGAACAGTTAGATCCCCTGCCCCCGCCTATCAGGCACCCAATCGCCATTAGCCTCACCTATCTGGTTTGTGAGTATCTCAGTATAACTCGAGGCAAATTTGTATCGTTACATTGTTGTGTAATGTTCTGTGCATCTACTGTGGGCATTCAGGGTATTTACCCGACCACATATAGTAATGCACCTTCGTGTTTATGTATGTATGTTTCTCCTGCCTACTTCCTAAGTTCCGGAGAAAGACATGGGTTATATAAGAGACCTGATGCATCCTTTTAGGGATGTAGATGATCGTCTTGTTTTATACCTGCGTATTTCTCTGTGGGCTGGCGAATGGGTGCCTGATAGGCGGGGGCAGGGGATCTAACTGTTCGTCTGTCCAGCGCTGAGTGATTCCCCTTGGTTTGTTGTACAATTCTGCCAGCGCTAGCCTCACCTATCTGGTTTGTGAGTATCTCAGTATAACTCGAGGCAAATTTGTATCGTTACATTGTTGTGTAATGTTCTGTGCATCTACTGTGGGCATTCAGGGTATTTACCCGACCACATATAGTAATGCACCTTCGTGTTTGTGTATGTATGTTTCTCCTGCCTACTTCCTAAGTTCCGGAGAAAGACATGGGTTATATAAGAGACCTGATGCATCCTTTTAGGGATGTAGATGATCGTCTTGTTCTATACCTGCGTATTTCTCTGTGGGCTGGCGAATGGGTGCCTGATAGGTGGGGGCAGGGGATCTAACTGTTCGTCTGTCCAGCGCTGAGTGATTCCCCTTGGTTTGTTGTACAATTCTGCCAGCGCTAGCCTCACCTATCTGGTTTGTGAGTATCTCAGTATAACTCGAGGCAAATTTGTATCGTTACATTGTTGTGTAATGTTCTGTGCATCTACTGTGGGCATTCAGGGTATTTACCCGACCACATATAGTAATGCACCTTCGTGTTTGTGTATGTATGTTTCTCCTGCCTACTTCCTAAGTTCCGGAGAAAGACATGGGTTATATAAGAGACCTGATGCATCCTTTTAGGGATGTAGATGATCGTCTTGTTCTATACCTGCGTATTTCTCTGTGGGCTGGCGAATGGGTGCCTGATAGGCGGGGGCAGGGGATCTAACTGTTCGTCTGTCCAGCGCTGAGTGATTCCCCTTGGTTTGTTGTACAATTCTGCCAGCGCTAGCCTCACCTATCTGGTTTGTGAGTATCTCAGTATAACTCGAGGCAAATTTGTATCGTTACATTGTTGTGTAATGTTCTGTGCATCTACTGTGGGCATTCAGGGTATTTACCCGACCACATATAGTAATGCACCTTCGTGTTTGTGTATGTATGTTTCTCCTGCCTACTTCCTAAGTTCCGGAGAAAGACATAGGTTATATAAGAGACCTGATGCATCCTTTTAGGGATGTAGATGATCGTCTTGTTCTATACCTGCGTATTTCTCTGTGGGCTGGCGAATGGGTGCCTGATAGGCGGGGGCAGGGGATCTAACTGTTCGTCTGTCCAGCGCTGAGTGATTCCCCTTGGTTTGTTGTACAATTCTGCCAGCGCTAGCCTCACCTATCTGGTTTGTGAGTATGTTAATATAATAGAATATTGCATTAACTGAAAAATGTTGTTATTGCATTTTATGTTATTTTTATTTGACTGTCTGTTTTTATAATTCGTTGTTTAGAGCTGATTTGTTCTGTACATTCTTTTTCTAATTTTGGTTGCTTGACAATAGCTCGAATGTATGTTCAAGCTATAGCGTATGCATATTTATGGTAGTTGATAATAGCTAGAACGTACGTCCAAGCTATATTGTATATGAAATATACTTATGACCTGCAATGTTTGTTGCAAGGTGGCTTAAGGCATTGATCTAATGCACTGGCTTAATTCCGTGAATTGACTCGCAATAAAAGTATGTTCTTGAAGTGAGCCTTTTATCGATCCTCACGGAAGCAAACCCCCTGTGGTGTGAGTACGTGCGAACGACCCCACACACCCCTCTACAACATGAGCTCATGGAAGATCTATCCTCTTGATGTTTGGGAGGTCATTTGTTATCAATTTTCCTCGGCAGTGAAGGGGTTAACAGTCACTAGTATAGAATACTTTTAAACCACGCAAGCAACAAATCTATTCTGTCTTGCCAGGTTACTTCACCGCGCCGGTTTCAGGGATCTACGCATTCTTCATCAACTGCATGTCTGTTGACGGGAAGAGCGAAGAGCCGAGCATTATGTTGGAGAACACACTGGTCGCCACATGCTACTCCTTTAGACCAGGTGCGTTATCGTCTGTGCGCGCGTGTGTGTGAGTGTGTGTGAGCGTGCGTGCGTGTTCGTTGGTGATGTGCGTGTGCTACGAACGATAGGAGGATTGTAAAAGTACCTTACTAGCTAATACGGCACTGATCCCGAAAGAAAACATGAGGATTTCATCCCAAAGTTTACCGTATTGTTTGGAGCTCAGATGCGTTTATCTTTTAGGGACATTCAGAGTTGATCATATTTTTAGGCTTATAATGCTGATCCATTTCCTTCTCTCTAAGCAAACCTCTGATCAACACACACGTAGGCGCACATGAATAAAGACGGACACACGACGTTTCCCTCCATTATTACGCTCTGTGGGCTCGTGTAGCGACAGGAATTCATGTCCTTCTACTCTAACCCACCCTCTGATCCACACACACTGGCATACATAAGTAAAGACGGACACAGGGAGATTCCCGCCATTCGTAAGCCCTGTGGTCTGGCGCGTCATAGCTATTCTGAAGAAGAATAACACGAACAGCGAAATGGCGTCACTTCAAGCATCATTAGTCCCACGACTACGCTCTGTTCATAGTGACGTTTCGATGTTATACGTCACTCATCGCAATGACGGATCAGAGGATCAACTTTGCATTTTTCTTGCTGATTTTCACGCCTAGAGCTTACAGCCACAATTTGACCTAATCCTTACTCATGGCCGGGACAAATAGCAGGCATATGCAAACACTGTTTATGAAAATTTTTGCGAGTATTAATGAGAAGATTGTTTCCCCCCCAAAAAAAAAAAAAAAAAAAAAAAAGTTATGTTAGATGTTTTACCAATGACTCCGAAAAAGTAGTGCAGAAAAATGTCTGATTTTTACACCTAGGGCATACAGGTCACAATTCACCTAATCGTACCCTACAGCCGAGACAAACTGTAGGCTTATTAAATACCTTATATGAAAAATCATGCGATTATTAATGAGAAGATTGTTTTTTTGGTAAAAAAGATTCAATTGTTTTATGATTAACCCATCATATTCGTGAAATTAATCCTAACAAGATGGGATGAACCATAACCCACTAAGTCCCTTCTAGATGAGTGCTGCCTTTGCTGTCATGGGTCTCTACCTTTTGTCTTTGACTTGATTCTGATGTTGAAATATCTCCTTCTGAAAAAGCCTCGCAGATGTGCCAATGCGTCAAAGTGAACTCTAGAAGGGGCACGCGCAGTGCATACGCGTCATTAGTTTGTCAAACGTCATTTGTCATGACGTATTTTTTTGTAAGTAATTTTATATTTAACGTTATATGAGATTCGCTTTCCCTTCAAGACTTGGGAAAATGGTGACAAAACCAGAATTTAACGGTACAATTTCAGTCAGCCATTCTACTATCTTCATGCCAGTTCTTGGGACGTACGAGCAAGGGGCGACACTGGGCGTTGTACACGTCACTGCCGGCCAGAATGTGCGCGTCAAGTTACTGGAGAGCTCCGAGAACGTCAGGGGAGACCACTGGAATACGTTCGCTGGATTTCTCGTTCAGGCAGACGCGTAGTAAAATATCTGGTCTGCCACATGGAACCTTAGGGGTTTCTTTTCTTTTCTTTTTTCAGAACAGGGGCTAGGAAACCTATACTAGTTATACCCCATTTCAGCGACTTCAAGCTCTCGCAGCCGCTAACATGGGACAGGTTCACTAACCTATCTGTTCAGAGACGAAGGGGGTTAAGCATATTAGCCAAAACAAAGCACTCCCCCTAACCCCTTCACTGCCAGTAGCCACTAGTTTTATTTCTAAAATCATAGAAATTTATGCATTTTTCAAAGAAGTGTGGATAGAGATTGGGCGCATCAAGAGGCGCATCTTCGTGATCCCCCGTACTTGCGAGGGCTCATGAAAATCTGTACCTTTGTCACTTTTTCACTTTTCATTTCATTTTTTTTGTTCACCTTTTTTGGGCGATGAAGGGTTAAAGCCTGTGTTTCAGTAAAAATAAAATCCTCTGTTATTATTTGATTAATATTAATTATATTTCATTAAATTGATTGGTGGTGTTGGTTTATTTATTTATTATAGTCACTGGTGAAGTTGATTAAATTTGCTGATTATTCAAGACTCCATGGCCACGGATACCACACTAGGTAGACTGTGTTGGTAGGCTGTAAACAACACTTTGCTCGTTCCATATTATTTGAACTTTGATTGTCACTTGCATGCTGCAGTAGGTGAACACAGACAGACAAAACAGACAGACAGACTGACAGACAGACTGACAGACAGACACAGACAGAATCACGCAGACGCGCGCACTCACACACGCACGCACGCACACACACACCTACAACACACACACACACACACACACACACACACACACACATATATATATATATATATATATATATATATATATATATATATATATATATATATATATATATATATATATATATATATATATATATATATATATATATATATATATATATATATATATATATAGTAAGCAAATGGCTTACTTGTTCTCTGTTTCTTACGCGATCACATTATTTTCGTTAATGTTGTTGTTCATAAAGTTGGTGACGCTTTAGAATGCTTTCTCAAGTTCGCTAAAATCGCAAGGCTTTGGCCAAAACTTTTCATTACTTCTGGAACTATGGAAAGCAGTCTGAAACTTGACGGTGATTGGCACCTTAGCAGACGAAACTAAGGGAGCTAATTTACCGGAAATAATGCCAAGGGCAAATTTTCGAGCGGAGATCGAATTTCTACTGATATCGGCAAGAAAAACTAACGACAAGACAAACTGTGGTTATAATCGGAATTCTGTAGTTGATCTTTAACTCAGATTATTTCCTGCGATTTTATTTCGGTGCAGTTTGGAAGTTATAAGCTTTTATTCTCTCGTGTGTAAGCCTTCCACTTTCGAAGGTAGCCATTTTGATCAGCTGGAAACGAAACTCTCCGTTGGAATACAGATTCCTGAATGAATATTTGAAATTGTTTTATAAACCGAACGATTCTGAATTACAGTGATGTTATATGATGACATTATCTGACACGGAATACGATTTATTATGCCTAATTATCGACATTGTAAAGAAGAATGCTTGCGAGTAACGGTCAACTAACCGCTTGTTATGAGTAATGCGGCTAGACTACGCTAGATCTAAGTAAATTCCAGAATAGATCTGATTTTTCCCGACATGGTGAATGATCGGAACGTCTTACTAAATAGCTGGAAATACTTGGACGTTTTATTTGAGGCTCTATGAATTGAGAAACTAAGGGACTATTTTGTTTTGTGTAGTATCTAGTAGGATTGACCAACTACAGCCTTACGCGTGCCTACTAGAAACAGTCAGTAGGAACCTGAATAACCAATGTAAGTGTCCAGACACAGGGACAAAGAAGGAAATAAAAAGTATAAAAACCCGGAAAAAAGAAGACCGGGTACCCGCTCCCCCAAATTCCCTACCTGCTCCGCTGACGCAGATATTTTTTTCGCCAACTGACTTCGCCGATGCAACGATTTTTCTTTAGTGACTGCATAGGTCTTCGGCTGCGAGCGGAGGCACTGGTCACGTAGCAACTACACGACGATTTTTCTTCGGTGACTGCAGAGGTCTTCGGCTGCGAGAGGAGGCACTGGTCACGTAGAAACTACAGGATCCTTTTTTTTCGGTAACTACAGAGGTCTTCTATTTTTGTTCTACGAGAAGAGGCAGTGGTCACATCAAAACTACACGTTTTTTTTTTCTTTGTCCACTTCGAGAAGAGGCAGTAGTCACGTCAAAACTACACGACGATTTTTGTTCTTCTTTTTCTTCGCCGGTAACTACAGAGGGTCTTCTACTTCGAGGTGGTCTCGTCAGAACGTCATAGCAGATTCAGGCGGCTGGCTGCAAACCCTCCTCGCATGTAAGATCACCACAATTTTTGTCGCATACGATTTTGTTAACGCCGTCGTCGTCACGGTGGGATTCAGCTTTTCCGCTAGTATTTTGCCAAATAGGACTGCAGATTAACTCCCCTAACCAGATTATCTCCCTAGGTTGCTGACAACTAGCCAATTAGAATGCGTAAGTCAGCCAATCGATCCGTTAGGATAACCGAGAGAGAGAAAACTGACAGGGGTATTTTCCAGCAAAGAAAGTAAGAAAAAGCTTATTTATTTGCCTATTATTTGTTAGAAACGTTAGAAAGATGACGAGAACTTGCAAGCATTTTTCTAGAGTAACCTGAGAACGAAAAAGAAAGAGAAGATTATATGACTTGGTGATTTTAAGAGAATTCTCTTCCTGAAGAAGATTATATGACTTGGTGATTTGTGAAAAAGAGAAGTCTTTTCCTGAAGAGACGAGAAATATGATGTAATCAGTACCAAGAAAAGAATCTTGTTTTCTGAATAATTATCTCTGTCGTTTATCAGATAACCGTTTATTGCGTGAGATTGAATGGCGCAGTTACAGTTGGTGCGTGAGTTTGTGTCTGCATGAGCAGGAATTGAATACACACGCGAAGTTTTTATCCTGACAAATTAGTAATGATTAGCCATCCTGACTTGTGGATGTGATTCCTCTGCCACGTTAAAGAGTACGTCGCAAGGGTGTTGCATCAAGATCATCATAGGTGCATGCACGCACGAACAAAAACAAACCCAAACCACCTCCGCAGCTAAAAGAAAGGCAAAGAGAAGAGAGCTGCAGAGGAGTGAGAGAGGTAAGAGGGGTATTTGTTACAATATATATATATATATATATATATATATATATATATATATATATATATATATATATATATATATATATATATATATATATATATATATATATATATTATGTTATTGGTCCGAGAATAATGATTAAAATTAATTAGTTATTAATGAATAATTAAACCAAGTATAAAACTTCAAACAAAGTGGTGCCCGTATAACAACCGTAATTAGATATACGGTAGTCGACGGCGGCAGATTCCCTGAAAGAAGTTGGCTGTATGAACATCGTATCTGGCAAAGCTGGCTTTACGCGGGCCAAGCGGTTTATCACACTGCAGTCAGCAGCAGTTCTCACAAACCAGATAGGTGAGGCTAGCGCTGGCAGAATTGTACAACAAACCAAGGGGAATTACTCAGCGCTGGACAACAGTTAGATCCCCTGTCCCCGCCTATCAGGCACCCAATCGCCAGCCCACAGAGAAATACGCAGGTATAGAATAAGACGATCATTTGCATCTAATAAGATGCATCAGGTCTCTTATATAACCCATGTCTTTCTCCGGAACTTAGGAAGTAGGCAGGGGAAACATACATACACAAACACGAAGGTGCATTACTATATGTGGTCGGGTAAATACCCTGTATTCCCACAGTAGATGCACAGAACATTACACAACAATGTAACGATACAAATTTGCCTCGAGTTATACTGAGATACTCACAAACCAGATAGGTGAGGCTAGCGCTGGCAGAATTGTACAACAAACCAAGGGGAATTACTCAGCGCTGGACAACAGTTAGATCCCCTGCCCCCGCCTATCAGGCACCCAATCGCCAGCCCACAGAAAAATACGCAGGTATAAAATGGACCGAACTCGAGATGCCAGACTTGCTTGCCACCGCCCAAAATAGAACTCAGTGGAGAGCACTGTCTGTTGCTGCTGCCTTTCAGTCCCCCCAACGCCCAGTTCGGGCAAGGGACTGATGATGATGATGATGAGAATAAGACGACCACATATAGTAATGCACCTTCGTGTTTGTGTATGTATGTTTCCCCTGCCTACTTCCTAAGTTCCAGAGAAAGACATGGGTTATATAAGAGACCTGATGCATCTTATTAGATGCAAATGATCGTCTTATTCTATACCTACCCCACCCTGGTCTGCCCTGGGGGACTTGGGTGGGGTTAGGTATTTTTTAGTTCCCAGGGTCACCCTGGTCAGCCCCACAGGGTGGGGTTTTCTCTCTATTCTGGGGCATGTGTTTCTGTCTACCCGAGGTCCATTCACCTGTATTTGCCTTTTTTAAACTCTCCCTACTGTCTGCACTGCCTGTAGCTCTTGATATTGGATGTGTGTTGCTAAATGGTCTTAGCTTTATTTAGGCCCCATGTGCAGGTTGAATTGGACGAACCGCCCACCGCCGAAGAGACCCTCACAGCCATCCACCAGCTCAAGAGTGGCAAAGCAGCAGGCATTGACGGAATCCCGCCAGAGATCTGGAAACATGGAGGCCCCGCACTGCACAACAAGCTCCACGACCTCTTTCTCTGCTGCTGGGAAAAAGGAACACTACCAAAGGATCTCCGTGATGCAGTCATCATCACCCTGTACAAGAACAAAGGAGAGAAGTCTGCCTGCTCTAATTATCGTGGAATTACCCTGCTGTCCATTGCCGGGAAAATTCTCGCAAGGTTGCTCCTGAATCGGCTGGTACCTGCCATCGCTGAAGACCACCTCCCAGAGGGCCAGTGTGGCTTCAGAGCCAACAGGAGTACCACCGACATGGTCTTTGTGCTGAGACAGCTTCAGGAGAAGTGCCGCGAGCAGAACAAAGGGCTGTACGTAACGTTTGTCGACCTAACAAAAGCGTTTGACACTGTGAGCAGGCAAGGTATGTGGCAGATCCTGGAGCGACTAGGCTGTCCCCCAAAGTTCCTCAACATGATCGTCCAGCTCCACGAGGACCAGCAAGGCCAGGTCAGACTAAACAGTGACCTCTCAGAACCATTCCCCATTCGCAACGGCGTGAAGCAAGGCTGCGTGCTGGCACCGACCCTCTTCACCATCTTCTTCAGCATGATGTTGAAGCAGGCCACAGTGGACCTCGACGATGACGACGCAGTGTACATCAGGTATCGTCTCGATGGCAGCCTGTTCAACCTCAGACGACTGCAGGCCCACACGAAAACCGTACACCAACTGATTCGTGAGCTGCTCTTTGCTGATGACGCTGCCCTCGTTGCACACACAGAGAGAGCCTTGCAGCGCATTACGTCCTGCTTCGCAGATGCCGCCCAGCTCTTTGGACTTGAGGTCAGTCTGAAAAAGACAGAGGTCCTTCATCAGCCGGCACCCAAGGAAGAGCATCGCCCTCCCCACATCACCATCGGCGAGTCCGAACTGAAGTCTGTACACCAGTTTACCTACCTTGGCTGCATCATCACGTCAGACGCCAAGCTGGACAAGGAGCTGGACAACAGGCTGGCAAAAGCGAACAGTGCTTTCGGGCGACTATTCAAGCGGGTGTGGCACAATCAACAGCTGAAAAAAGGCACCAAGATCAGCGTGTACAGAGCTGTCGTCCTCACCACCCTGCTGTACGGTTCCGAGTCCTGGGCCCTCTACCGCAGCCAACTACAACTCCTCGAACGCTTTCACCAGCGCTGCCTGCGTACCATCCTGGGCATTCACTGGAGTGACTATGTCACCAACGTCGAGGTCCTTGAACAGGCGGAAACTGTGAGCATCGAGGCTTTGCTGCTGCGGACACAGCTTCGCTGGGCGGGGCACGTCTCCAGGATGGAGGATCATCGCCTACCCAAGATCACTCTGTTCGGCGAGCTTGCCACTGGACACCGAGACAGAGGGGCACCAAAGAAGAGATACAAAGACGGTCTCAAGAAGTCACTTAGTGCCTGCCAAATCGACCACCACCAGTGGTCTTCGCTTGCCGCGGACCGTGACACCTGGCGCTCCACCATTCACAAGGCAGCCGTCTCCTTTGAGGACTCTCGCAGAGCTAACCTTAAGGACAAGCGGCTCAGAAGAAAAAACAGAGCTGTCGTAACTCAGAACCCTGACCAGACCTTTCCCTGCAGCCACTGCGGTCGAACCTGCCTGTCCCGGATTGGCCTCCGCAGCCACGAAAATGCCTGCAGACGACGTGGGCAAGCCCTATAGAATCTTCGTTCGCGAAGTCAAGCCAAGAGAGGGGGGGGGGGGGGGTTAGGTTTATTTAATGTGTTTGACCGGCTGGCGACATACATTCAATGTTCTGTTTAGTTGGTTGTTTTTTTTTCACAAGCAGTGCAGGCACGTCCTGAGAAAGCCTTGTTGCTGTCGGGACGTTAAGCAATGTACAATCAATCAATCAATTATTCTATACCTGCGTATTTCTCTGTGGGCTGGCGATTGGGTGCCTGATAGGCGGGGGGCAGGGGATCTAACTGTTGTCCAGCGCTGAGTAATTCCCCTTGGTTTGTTGTACAATTCTGCCAGCGTTAGCCTCACCTATCTGGTTTGTGAGTATCTCAGTATAACTCGAGGCAAATTTGTATCGTTACATTGTTGTGTAATGTTCTGTGCATCTACTGTGAGAATACAGGGTATTTACCCGACCACATATAGTAATGCACCTTCGTGTTTGTGTATGTATGTTTCCCCTGCCTACTTCCTAAGTTCCGGAGAAAGACATGGGTTATATTAGAGACCTGATGCATCTTATTAGATGCAAATGATCGTCTTATTCTATACCTGCGTATTTCTCTGTGGGCTAGCGATTGGGTGCCTGATAGGCGGGGGCAGGGGATCTAACTGTTGTCCAGCGCTGAGTAATTCCCCTTGGTTTGTTGTACAGTCAGCAGCAGTGCCCGAAAGAAAGCCGTAATTGCTGTTGCTTTGTTTACATCGGCACTGGAGGGTCCGACTGCTGCCGTCTGCGCGTTTAATCACAGTATGACAGTCTACGAGTTTTATGCAGAATGAAAATTACCATTTTTTGGTCTCAATCACAGTTAGAAGAAAGTATCTTGAATCTTGTACGAGAGGGGAAAACGTTTTGAATTAGACTGAAATTACGAAATCCGTCTGTACTTGCACATCTCTCTAACCCCTAACCCCTCCCCCCCTCTCTCTCTCTCTCACTCTCTCTCATGGTGTGTGGTGTGTGTGTGTGTGTGTGTGTGTGTGTGTGTGTGTGTGTGTGTGTGTGTGTGTGTGTGTGTGTGTGTGTGATCTACGTTTTTCATTTAATATGCAGCTTTTTTGTTGAATAAAAAACAACATTATCAGTAATACTTTGCGTTCTTTAGGTTCTGTGATTATCTGCTAGATATGCAGGCACCGTAAACATGTTAACAGACACATCCGGAACAAATACCAGGGTAAAAAACTAATGGGAATCTGGACTGTGTAGGAGATACGACATGTCACTCCTAACGGGACTTGCAGATGTGGTCGCTTACTTATCACAGCGGAACTTTGCCCTCGGAATTCTAGAAATATCCCATGTATAATACAAGCACATAAAATGCCCATTTCATTGACTTTTCTCCCTCCTGAAAGATCGGCTTGCGTTGGCTACACCTTTTACCCTTTGTACTTGCCAAGATTCAGCAGATCTTCTTATGGAAGGTAAGCAACCTTTAATTTTTGTGAAAATTAGTCAGCAGTCTCTCTCTCTCTCTCACTCTCTCTCTCTCTCTCTCTCTCTCTCTCTCTCTCTCTCTCACACGCACACGCACACGCACACGCACACAGACACACACACACACACACACACACACACACACACACACACACACACACACACTCACACACACACACATACACTTGGCTAGTTTATAAGCTTTCTAAAAAATATGCGTTTGAGAAATTGATATGAAATCTGTTACGTGAGCCTCGTCAGCTCATTCATGAGCGCCGCGGCTGAGTACAGGAGAGTGAGAGGGTAATGGGTTCGAACCCCACCCTGGTGGCTTGTTCAAATTGTCGGGTCATTACCTCGTTGTGGATAATGATAGCTTAAGCCTGACTGGCAAACAATACTATCTGTTGCAACAATGAGTATAACGGATGGCAGTATCTTTAAACAAAATCATTCAAATGTGTCTTAATTTTCATAATGTAATTGTATCTGATCGGAATCAATATCAGTTTTCTTGTAGATCAGTACCCGGTGTGAACATCATAGACCCGAACAGTACTGAAGACAGCGTGTATCTCAATCTGGCGACATCTTTTGTCGCAGCAGCTGAGATCAGGGGATTACTTCAGCTCAACCGACGACGAGCAGCTGAGCAGCGTGATGAATGCATTTAATGAGTCTGATGATGAACCTCTGATTCGTGAATAAAAAAACCGCTTTCAATACGTCTGATGATGAACCCTTAATTAAGAAACTGGCTTCACATTCAGATTTCAGCACATCAGATGACGAGCCCCTCATTTCGAAACAAGTGCCTGATGCTGCCGATGATTCTGCAGACCCAACGTTTCTGCCATCAGAAGAATCCGAGACATCATGACATGAATCTGACACCGTCGACAGCAGCTTCTCGGCCGAAGAAGCCCAACGGACCAGCAGAAAACGACGTCGAAAGACCAAACCACATGAGGACGCAAGCTGTAAGTTTAACACAAACAAAAGAAAAGAAAATTTCGCAGTACACCAAACCCGCCTGGACAACCTCTTATCAGCCAATGGATTGATTCGAATAGAAATATATCCTGATGGAAACTGTTTCTTCGAAGCCTCCGCCTTCCATTTAGATGAGATATCAGGGGAGGAACTGAGGCACTGTCTGTGTGAACACCTTGAGGACAATAAATGGAACTTATGTTCCCTTCATTGCTCCATTAGACAGAAAAGATGAATCTGACATATTCATGAGGTTCCTCTAGGAATGTCAGTGAACTGCGACAGCCTGGGAAGTGGAACAATGATGCCGCAGATCTTCTGCCACGGGTGTTGGCTGACTGATCCGAGAGAAATGTCCGTATCTACACAAGCGGCGTGTTCAATTCTGTCCTAGACTTCATGCCGTCCAGCGGTAGCACCGCTGCCATAGCTTGTCAATAGGTGGAACCCGTCACACTGGCCTTTATGATCCACGAGCCGTCTCACTACGACACTTGCCACGGACCAGCTAGAAAGCAGACGCCAGTGCCTCAGGATGACGTCTGTATTCACTCTGATGGTGAGGCTGAGGACTTCCAACCAACACACTAGTCGACGCCAAATGAAGACCACAATCCGACCGACGGGGAAAGCGTGGGGGAAGGGCTGAGTTTTCCTACCATGGACGACAGTGTGAACACCACCCCAACAAAACAGCAGTCAAAGGACATAATAAATATCACACCCAGGAAACAAGGATCCTTCCAAACGCCTCCAAAGAAGAATCTTTCCAGGAAAAAAAATCAAAGCCAGAAGCATGGAAACAAAATGTAAGAAAATCATTGAATTTGCAAGGGAAAGAGTATATATCTCAAGCTGGCAAGACTGTTCCTCCCAAACGTGTCCAGCAGACTGACTGTAGCAAGTGCAGATACGACTGCAATCATCGTATCTCAGAGGAGTATCGGCAAAACCTCTTTCAGACATTTTATGCCTTAGACACTTACGAACGTCAAAAAGACATTGTTTGTGCTCATGTTAGAGAAAGAGAGACTGTCCGTGTTTTTGGTGCAGACAATAAGCCAGTGCCCAAGAAACGCCAGAGATGCTCACCTTCTTTTTTATTGAAGAGCGACCTGTCTGCAAGATGTTCTTTTTGGCGACACTGGCACTTGGTGAAGCCTATGTTGACCATGCTTTAAAGAATACCACGAACAGAGCTTTCATTGGCAAGGAACGCCGCGGAAGTGGTAAGCCATACAACAAGGCCAGTGAAGAAGCTATTGATGGGGTAAGAAAACACATCGAGTCCTTCCCCGCTGTAGAGTCACATTATACCAGGAAAGACTCTCAACGCAAGTACCTACAGCCCGGATTGACGGTGAAAACGATGCACGACCTGTACGTACAGCAGTGCAAATAGGAGGGCCGTCAACCAGTGTCAACAAAGAAATAGACAGGTTTTCAACACTGAATATAACTTATATTTTCATGCCCCCCAAAAGGACCAGTGTGCGCTGTGTGCTGTTTTTGCCATGACGAAGACGAAAGAGCTGACCACAAGAAGGCGTTTGAAAAACACCAGGAGAGAAAGAAGCGGGCACGCCTTGAGAAAGAGAATGACAAGGCAGAAGCCAAAGAAGATCGCCGAAAACATGTCGTCAATGTGGATCCCCAGACGGTACTGCAAGCTCCTTGTGGCCTCGTCAGCCAGTCATACTATAAAAGGAAACTCTCCGTGTATAACTTTACCATCTATTCACTAGCTGACGGGGAAGCCAAATGCTACACATGGGATGAGTCGGAAGGTAAAAGGGGAGCGTGTGAGATCGCAATCTGCCTCTACTTTTACCTCAGCTCACTCCCAGACAACGTTGAGGAGGTTACAATCTATTCAGACTGCTGTCCAGGCCAAAATCGGAATGAATACCTGGCAGCCGGTTTATCCCATGCTGTACAAAACATCGAAAACATAAAGATCATAACCCACAAATACCTGGAAAGTGGGCATACGCAGATGGAATGCGACTCCATGCATGCAACCATACATTTGCAAAGAAAAGCACACCCATCTATACGCCCAGCGGCTGGGACATCATCCTAAGAATGGCCAGAAGGACGCGACCATATTTGGTTGTCCCAATCAAATACACAGACATCCTTGACATCAAAACAGTAGCTGCCTCAACACTACACAACACCAAGACTGACATCACTGGACAAAAAGTGAACTGGTTTCAAATAAAAGCATTTCACTTTGAGAAAGGCAAAAGAGAGAAGATATTTTTCAAGACCTCCTTTGATCAGGTCGACTACGAAACCATCAAGATTGCTGGAAGAAAGAAGAGAGGTCGTGCTGCCCTTATCAAAACTATACCACACCTGTACAGCCACAAACTTCCCATCTCCCAGGCCAAGAAATCTGACCTTGTCCCTGTGCTCGTCTGGGATCATCCCTGAGGAGCACCGTGCGTTCTACAGGAGCCTTTCGGCCTCTTCAGCTACAGTAGATCGGCTCCCACAGCCTGACGTCGATGAAGTGGACACTTACTCAGAGTGAACACAAGGCCTGGACAATCAACACTTCTGGAAGGTGCGAACTGCGATCATACTCTTTTTTGGCAGAGACTCTAAAGAACCAACCCGGCGTTATCCTTGAAAAAAAAAAGATTATCAGAACCCCTGCAAAACGCACATTGTTTTGCCACTTCGTCGACGTCAGGCTAGTCTGATACAACAGCTGCTCCTGAACAATAATCAATATCTCGTGGATGACTCCGTAAAACTGGTGTGCTGAAATATCGGTGTCTCTTAATGGAAAATGCACGTAGTATTTTTTAAATCAGGAAATGCATCAATCGCATTTCAAATTACGCACCTGATATAAGCAAGGGATACCCTGTTAGCATAGTATTTGAGTCCCACCTGCGTCCAGGTCAGACCCTGGTGAGACCCACATGGAGCGCGTTGATCCCAACCTGTCCCCATATTCGGTCCAGGTGAGATCCATACGTATTCCACTGACTTTGTTGACCGAGTACCGAAAAGTGATTTTAAGTGTGAATTGTTTCGTGATTGCTACTAGAAAACAAAAGCCATTTTGTGACTTAGTGATACATTGATGTATAACTTGAATACATTGACATGTGCGACTTGGATACTGACATGCTGGATACACGAAGACATCGGACTGCGGCACTGGCTTTCGGTCATGGTGATGATACAGTGAGTTTTCCTCTATTTTGTACTTTGTATGGAGCGTTGAATTAAAAAAAAACACAACTAAACTTTTCACTTGTGAGTCACAGCAACCCATACTTAAGGACTGTAAAATTCGGCAACCATTCTGTCGTGTCTTTTTCTCCGCCTCTTTCTTTGTTTCCTTTCCACACTATCATTTCGTGTGTGTCATTATCATTAATTTATAACGAAACACTCAGCATTGCAAAGAGACCACTGTATGATTAAGTTATTGGAATACGAAGTAGAGGAAGAGCTTTTACGCCAGAAATTTATTAGCAGAGTTGAAAATAAATCAAGCAGTTTTCAAATGCGACTTTCAGACTCTACCAAGAGGTGATTCAGTCACTTTTTGTGACTTTTAAAAAAGACATTACTGGTTGTACTGGCTTTCATTAGGTGTTGTTGGAAATTCTAGGCACGCACAGGCCTGTCTTAAGACCGAATATCCATATAATTGCTTTCCGCTGGCTGTTTATTCCGAAAAGTGCCGCCGCGACTAAACCGTAGTTCTAGTTACGAGTTTTATTTAGGAACTAGAGCTGGCCACCTGCTAACCATTCCTGCTAGTGTCTCGAGTTACGACTGAAAGGCAGCCTGTTCTGCGATGACATGCCATGTATGTGGCCTGTGTAGACAGCGGAAATGCACTTACGAGGTTTATACGGACACTAATCATTTAGAGTTTACAGTTCCTAGTACTACATAAATCCCGTATTTGCTACATATGTCATAAAGCATCAAATTATTTATAAAACTATTGCTTGTGCAGTTAAAAAAATTACATGAAGATCAACTGCAGAGAAGAGAACAGAGTTTTGGTAGACACTAAATGTTTTGGGAATAAGAAAAAGAAAATATTTAATTTTAGATGTCGAAATTTCAAAAGGCTCTCCTGTAAAATTAGCTGAAATGAAGATACGAGATTTATCCGGGCAACCCTCGAATGGTTCCATTCACCTCCCGAAGACCTACAAGGGTCTGTGCAGCGAACCCCTCCGACCAATAACGTATTTGTTTTCATTCCTCCACTAATTTCGTAAAAGAAATCAAGAAGACATCTTGCGACCTGGATCACGCCAGACATGACGCCAGCGCTAGCCTCACCTATCTGGTTTGTGAGCACGCCAGACATGACTGACGTCAAAGGAATATACCTTTATACATAATAGACTTATGACGTAATATATTATATGTCATGACGTTGCCGACTCCAGTACTGAGTGTGCTTGTTTCGAACAACACTAAGTAACTTTGTACTTCAGAACATTTGGCGTTTATAGAACAAAACTCGCATCCAATATGCGTCATCGAGAGGGCTACAAAGCGTCCGCCATTTTTCGCTACAGGGGTTTTTATATCATGGTCACATGGTACGGTTTGTGCTAAAGTTACTGGTCGTGTGACGTAGGGAGGAAAACATAATTTGTCATTAAATTCTGAGAATGCTCTTGCTGTGCTAATGCCATGGAATTCCAGGCTGGTAAGCTTGCATTGTGTCATCAGGACATCAGCTGCCCTTTTTGTGACTGCATCGCTCACAAGATCTAGAAAGAAAGGGTAGTGGGAGAGAGAAGAAATGACATACCTATCTTTTTGAGCCTTCCACTGAACACCAACTGCATATAGCAATAGGGACTACCCCAGGCGCCCCGCAATCAAACTGGAGAATATCCAGTCCTCCCCCCGAGAGGGGAGGCAAGTGCATGAAAATTCCCAAACAGATCTTGGACCTGCTGAATAGATTTTTGTTTTTGCCGCCTACAATCGGTTTCGCCCCAAAGGGTGGGGGTGGGGGGGGGGGGAGTGGGGGGGGGGGGCGAGAGAGGCTCTTCAGGTAGGCATACGGCGTAACCTAAATGATTGATTAGTTTCGGGTTTAACGTCCACGGCACCGAAGTGATAATGGACGGCCCTGACGGGCAGGTTATGGGGGACAGGAAAATCTATTGCCTATGGAGTACTACATGAACACTGATCTATTCAGGCGCACACCAACTGTGCCACTTTGATTTACCAGGACCTTTCAACGGATATGCTATTGAACAAATCCGTCTTTTCTCACTGGATTGTGAGTCCAGCTACCGGGGAGGGACGGGTATTCTAACCCACGACCCGGCGATTCCCTTCGATCTCCTGCTCCGACGCTTAACTGCCTGAGCTATTTCGGACTCTGTGCGTAACCTGCATTCCAGTTTTTGTCCCGCTGGCACACAAAGTGATCGGGGGCGTAACCTGCAATTGCATTTCATTCACTCATTATCTCCGGTTTCCTGTCCTCACGACCAACAAGGGTATGGAGGACTAGCAAGTTGAGTCTGGCTTACTGTCCCTACTTAATATGAAAGCATGAGGGACTAGCTGGTTTAGGCTATTTATTAGAGGGGTAGGGGGGGGGGGGGGGAGAGGGCAAAGGTAAAATAAGCTATAAGGGTCGGCGGACAAAGCCGCCCGGTCAGTAAAATACATCTCTTTCTCTTGGTTAGCTGGTTATGGTTTTAGGTTGGTCTCGTGCCTGCAATTGCAGGATTGGATTGGATTAGTTCCGGGTTTAACGTCCACGGCACTGAAGTGATAACGGACGGCCCTGACGGGCGGGTTATGGGGGACAGGGAAATCTATTGCCTATGAAGTACGACCTGAACACTGATCAACTCAGGCGCACTCCAACTGTGCCACTTTGATTTACCAGGACCTTTCAACGGACATGCTATTGAACAAATCCGTCTTTTCCCCCTGGATTGTGAGTCCAGCTACTGGGGCCGGGACGGGGTTCTGCAATTGCATTCATTAATTCCAGTTTACTGTCCCCACGACCAACGAGGGTATGGGGGACTAACAAGTTAGACATGGTGATGGCAGCCCGCTCGGCTCTGGCTTACTGTCCTTACTCACTAGTACTAGTGAGAGGGACTAGCTGGTTAACATGATTTGGATAAAAATAGCTATATGGGTCAGTGGACAAGGCCACGTGGCCGTTAAAAGATTCTCTCACTCTTGGTTGATACGTTTTTAGTGTAAGGTTAGGTCTAGGGGGGCCAAGGGCCGTCTCATATCTTCACCCATCAACAACGGTCCTTTTCTACGGACTTATATAAAAACATTTTTATTTCCAAATTAGGTTAAAACTCTAGTTAAAAGAGACTATTTACAATGTAAGACAGATTAATCTGATTAAGAGTAGTTTAAGAGTAGGGTTAAGAATGTCTCTATTGTTTAGCTAGTAGCCATAAGGCCAACTATTTTCTTTGGGAGCTAGTGGTCTTAGCTGGTGACCGGCGCGCGCCCTTCGGCTGAGAGCACCTGTCACCAGTCGAAATAATCAGATCCGAGATCATTTCGTATAGTGCGTCCCCCACCCGGGTCTGCCCTGGGGGACTTGGATGGGGTTAGGTACTTTTTAGTTCCCAGGGTGGGTTTTTCTCTATTCTGGGGCATGTGTTTCTGTCTACCCTTTGTCCATTCACCTGTATTTGCCTTTTTAACACTCTCCCTACTGTCTGCACTGCCTGTAGCTCTTGATATTGGATGTGTGTTGCTAAATGGTCTTAGCTTTATTTAGGCCCCATGTGTTAGGTTTATTTAATGTATTTGACCGGCTGGCGACATACATTCAATGTTCTGTTTAGTTTTTTTTTTTTTTTTTTTTTTCTTTTTTTTTTTTTTTACAAGCAGTGCAGGCACGTCCTGAGAAAGCCTTGTTGCTGTCGGGACGTTAAGCAATGTACAATCAATCAATCGTATAGTGCGTTCAAGGCCCGAAGGATTTCTTGTACACTCTTTGTTTTAGTGGCTTCCGCAAAAGATTCCATATTTGTTTGAACATCGTCTAGCATCTCGAGTTTCCATGGGCTGATTTTGCGGGGACTATTTACCTCCATTTCCGCGCCATAGTCGAGCCTCTTCCTGCAATGGGAATCAAGTCCGGGTGGAGGGCAGGGCTCGATATGGTTGGCGTTTGGAGGAGGGCTATCGGTTTGTTGGCTAGTTGATTTCATAGTTTTAGCCTGCGGTGGTTGAGGTTCAGGGGCGGACCCGCCAGCGGCCGAGGGGGGGCTATCGGTTTGCTGACTAGTTGACATGGTTATTTTATCCTGAATTAGTTCTGGTTGAGGGGCAGTTACAACTGCCTCTGGTACTGGTTTTAGAACGAGGCTATTTGGTAGGGATATTTTTTGAGTCGGGGTTTTTTGGGGACGCCTGGGTAGTGTGGGGAGTTTGGCCCAGGCGGTTTTGTCTAAGTTTGGTGGTCAGACTTTTGGATTTTGCTTTCCTTGGCTGACTCTCTCTGATTGACATTTATTTGAGCCCTATAGGACAGTCTCACTTCTCATCAAGTACGGGTTATCTTTCGCTGCTCTTTAGCGTAGGAGAACGCTCACTGAGTTCCGGCTGCTGTTTCGACAATGGCGTCAGCATTAAAGGCTAGATCGGCAAAAGTATGTGGAGGTGGAAAACATTACTGTGTTATTTGCCATAACCACCGAGGAAAAATTATTGACGGAAGAGTTGTCAAGCTACATAGCTGTCTGTATTGTTTGTAAAAAAGTGTATCACGTCGCACACTATCCGATGAAATGGCCTGTTTTTTATCGGCCGGCCGTACACACTCGAGCGACACAAGACAGTCTGAATTTTTATGTCTTGTTCATGTGTGTTTCGAGGAAGTTTTGCTTTAAATTGCCGGTACTCCTCATCGTCAGCGGACCAAACCGTGGAGATAGTTATTTTGCGCAGCGTTTTGTTGCACGTATCTCGATCTCCGTTTAATCCTATCCCCCGTATAAACCTAAAGTATGTCAATGTAAAGGTGAAAAGAAAAAAGTCGAAAATTGGAAAACCAAGACAACGGAAAGCTTCGTCGATCCGAACCAGTTGCCGTCCATCGTTGTAAGAAAAACCAAACAAAACAAAGGAAGGGAAAGGGGAACACCCATATAAAGAGGGGAAGTTTGGAAAAAAAAAAAAAGTTGAAGATCACACACGCCCATGATACAAAAACCGTATGAAAATATCAGGGCGTGAGTGAGACAACAACCTGCTGGCATCAGTAGGTAGGCCTTAGAGTCGGTAGTCCTAATCCCTACCAAAAATATGGGGATAGAACTTCAACGGAGATTTTGATACGTGCAACAAAACGCTGCGCAAAATAACTATCTCCACGGTTTGGTCCGCTGACGATGAGGAGTACCGGCAATTTAAAGCAAAACTTCCTCGAAACACACATGAACTAGACATAAAAATTCAGACTGACTTGTGTCGTTCGAGTGTGTACGGCCGGCCGATAAAAAAACAGGCCATTTCATCGGATAGTGTGCGATGTGATACACTTTTTTACAAACATCATAAGTGGAGAGGGGGGTATATAAACATAGAAAGAGGTATATGGTCAGCTGGGTAGGGGTGGGAGGGGGGGGGGGTGTTCTGGGCAACAGGACTTCCCTGGGTCCGACCCTGATGCCAACCAACCATCCCATAAGTTTATAGACGAAAACAAAAATGCACTATATTAAAACAAACACATTAACGTTTTATTGTTTTTTTTTTTGCAGATATTACTAAATTTTACAAGAACAATACATGCAGATACACTTGAGTGGATAATTTTAAAGTGAACTGATCCCTGAGACTGAGAGCTAAAAAACCTAAAATGAGGACCCAACAAATGTCATTGTACTCTGTGCTAAAAGTGTCTGTGTACACATTTTTTATACATTTGTTAAAAATCATATCATCTCATGTTACATCATTTTGAACTTCATACTCATTATTTGAAAGGAACTCTGACTATGACAATGAAATAGATGCTAGTAGTTAGCACTCAGCATTTTGTAAAAAAAAAAAAAAAAAAATAAATTAAATAATAATAAAGGGGACTGCTCGAAGTACGTTTGATAGCGCTACAAAAATGCATAGGTACTCAAGTAAACAGACATTGATTTTTTTTAAAATAAAGTTTATGAATTTTTTTTAATATTAACAATTTCATGTACTTTATGCCATGTAGAATACTTTATTTATATCAGAAATCAGGGATAATTGATTTTACTTATATTACAAAACTACTAACTCGCAGATCAAATTTTACACACACACACACATATGACAATAATGTAATTTATAAACAGAGTCCAAAGCACAAGAAGCACATGCTGACAAATATGAAATATTTATAATATATCATATGGCAGTGGTCAGTGGAGTCAACTGTTTACTGACCTGCATCATTTCTTTCCACAGCATCATCGACAGCATCCTCACCATCTTTTCGCAGCAGAAATGTGCCTCTTGCTCTGCGCACTAATTCTTCTTTTTTTCCACTGACAAGTTGTCCATGTTTTCGAAGAAAATCTTTTAATTGTTTCACGTTCATGCGTTCTATGTCTGATTCCATCTTGCCGGAACTCGGTGTAGCAAAGGGAGGATACTCGTGCTTAACTTCCTTATTACAAATGGGAAAGGGCTATAGAGTGCTACTTTATAGGGGATGTAATTCTGGTTTCTTACTTTATTTGCCTCGCGGTAGAGGATGATTTTGGGGCACTTCTGGTAGGCCGCACTGTGTGGGCCGCCACAGTTAGTGCACTTGGGCACCGCCGTGTCGGGACAGTCCGCACGGCGGTGGTCCTTGCTCCCGCAACGGACACAGATAGCGTGCTTCACTCTGTACACTCTTGCCGTATGTCCCAATCGGGAACAGTTGGCACAATGTGCCGCCGTGGGTGCATACGGTTCGAGGGGGCAGAGGAGAGCACCGATTTTGAGTTTGGACGGTAGGATGGTTAGGCCATGGAGTTATATTTTTATGGCCCTAGAGGCCGTGCCGTCTCGGTTAGTGAGGCGGGTGGTGGTGGCATTAAGGCCCTGGTTTTTTAGTGAATGGGCGATCTCAGTCACCGGGGTCCTCCGTGAGGGGGACACCATTGACAACACCCAGAGAGAGGAATAATGAGAGGACTGAATCTTCATTAACATAATGACTGAGTTAACCCCCTTAATTATAACTTTTAGAAACTCATCAGATATGTTCCCCACACAAAATAAATACCGTCGGAAATTACCCCCTAAATCATTGCTTTTTTAACAACCACAATTTTATGTACCTCTACATAGTAATAATTTAAGGGGTTAACTCAGTCATTATGTTAATAATACTTCAATTCTCTCATTATTCCTCTCTCTCTTAATTAGCTCACATGACCGCAACCGCAGGGTTACTATGTACAATCACACCACCACCCGTTGCTAACACTCTAGGCATGAAAAGGCACGACACAATAGAATAAAATATGCACAACAGTTACAAAAATATTACCACGTCGCAATGTTTTCGACTATATTTTTCAAAACCTTTTCAAATCTTGAACTGCTAGATCGGTATTCACCACGCCTGTCTCGATATTCAAGAAGGAATTTTAAATTTTTCCAATTAAGCGTACACCCTCCATTAAATGTAAATTACTAACACCAGTACACACAACCAATCCCCCTATGAGTTACTTGCACATGACATTTTGTAAGCCCGCTCACCTGTTTACCTTTGTGTTGCCTAATCATTCGTTGCCACGCGCCGCACAGTGGCACGTCGCTATTCAATGCGAGAGGGGACACTTTTATGAATAAGCCGGCTCTAAGGCTTTTGAAAAAAAGGCTATTTCTTGAGAGGTGTCATACACTCAAGAAGACAGCATGTTTCGAAGTTGACTTAATATATACTCATGACTGGTTCCCAAGAAATCAAATGGTGGTCATACTCTACACTATAAACAGGCAGCTGGAAAACAGTTGGATAAGAAACTAACAAGTAATATCTTACACACACACACAAACACACACACAAACAGACAGGCACACACACAAACAAACAGATGCACAGACAAACACATACACGCACAAACAAACAGACGCACACACTTACAGACACTCATATCAGTACAATTTACCGTATGCCTGAGTCTAATCTGCCAGGTGATGTCACAGTTGAACGACTTTTGTGAACGACTCACACCGCTATTCAATACGGGGGACACATTCCATTCCTTTTCAATTCAGGCACAAGCCGCAATGGGACTGTGCTTTTGAAAAGCTCTCAGCCCTCAAAGGCCTTTCACAGCTACAGCCTTTTAAATCACTAAGTAATGTCAAAGATTAACAAGGGGACAAATTACTTTTCAAAAGAGAGCAGTCATTTACAAAACGGTTCTACATGTGGGGGCTTATATACTCATGTCTGGTTTCTGAGGAATTAGAAAATCAACTGATGGTTATACTCTATACTATACAGACACTGAAAAAAAAAACAGCTGGATAAGAAACTATCAAGTGGTCTCAAGTAAAAGAATAAGTCACAACTAACTTTAAGGTTACCTTTAAGTGAGTTTCATTTTGCATGATGATGAGGATGAAGATGATATGATGATGCCATGGTGGTCGGGGACTGCGTGACAGGGCCGCATTCCACGCTTCCTGTCATAAATATGCCGGCCGTGTAATCATTCACACCTTGCGATGTGTCATAACCCGGGTAACACCCCCAATGTCGAGGTCCTTGAACAGGCTGAAACCGTGAGCATCGAGGCTTTGCTGCTGCGGACACAGCTCCGCTGGGCGGGGCATGTCTCCAGGATGGAGGATCATCGCCTACCAAAGATCACCCTGTTCGGCGAGCTTGCTACTGGACACCGTGACAGAGGGGCACCAAAGAAGAGATACAAAGACTGTCTCAAGAAGTCACTTAGTGCCTGCCAAATCGACCACCACCAGTGGTCTTCGCTTGCTGTGGACCGTGACACCTGGCGCTCCACTATTTACAAGGCAGCTGTCTCCTTTGAGGACTCTCGCAGAGCTAGCCTTAAGGACAAGCGGCTCAGGAGAAAGAACAGAGATGCCGCAACTCAGAACTCTGGCCATACCTTCCCCTGCAGCCACTGCGGTCGAACCTGCCTGTCCCGGATTGGCCTCCGCAGCCACGAACAAGCCTGCAGACGTCGTGGGCAACTCCTATAAAATCTTCGTTCGCGAAGTCCAGCCAAGAGAGAGAGAGAAGTGAGTTACCATAAGAACTTATTAATTACTTACCATAAGAACTTATTAATTACTTACCCTAATTACTTACAAGTACTTAATAACAACTTGACTCTAGTCACGTATACTAAGTCTTTTTTTACTAAGATACAAGGGCAATGAAATTTTTTTAAAAAAAGTAATATTCTGGTGGGGGCGCAGATGGGCCTAAGTATACGGGCCTAAACTGTGTAAGTGGCGTGGCATCTTTCTGTGAAGTGTATGACATTATTAAAGGATTACCAAATCTGATTTTTATTTGCTTAAAAGATTGTGTAGTTTTTCTGTTGTTTCCTGAACACCGATCTGTTTTCCCATCTCTAAAAAACTAGCCTTTAGTTCTTCAACATTCACGGGAGATTGACTACGCATTTTATTCTGAATTTCAGACTTATGTTTTTTGTAATTGTTTAAATCATCCTGCAGTCTCTTAAATTCAATATCATCAATAAAATTATCGTCTAATGCCTTACTTATAATAAGTTTCATACTGCTCAACTTCGCACCAGCCAGCGTACTCAATGCTTCATGTTTCTGTAATTTCGTGTGAAACCTCTTGTTTAGGGCTTCCAAACCAAAGCAAGCCAGGCATGTAGCAATGCTAACACCCTCAACTACAATTCCAATTAAACTTCCAATTCATGTGGCAAACAGAACAATACCCCCTACAGAACATCCAGCAGAAACTGCACCAACAGCCATTGAAGTGTTTTGTACAGAATTAAATACCGACTTATACCTCCTTTTACATCTGGAGTACCTCGCCTCCTCTCCTTCCAAATATTTAATTGCTTCTGTAATATTATTTAATTTGAATGCGTCTGCAGGTAATGTTTTATCTGATGCAAATGACACATGTTGATCAGATGCAAGCGTCGTCACAGTCTCAGTCGTCAATAGTTGCGGATACAAGTTTACCATTTTTTTTATTCACAAATAATTTTTATTTAATCAGTGATTACATTTTGCAACTCATCAAAAGTATACAATTTGCTGGTGTAATAAAACGAAACAAGATCGATGTGTTCAAGGTTTATGAAACTTAAACGAACAAAAGTTAGTTTATCGACAATTATCTTGACAGCCGGAACACTGCTCGAAACTTCAAAAACATCCAGATTTTTTCTAATGGCAATAAAGACCTTTGTTGATTCTGATACTGTTTCATCCCATGTAAGCTTTATTCCCTGTGATATATCTGCCTCTTTTGCAGAAGTTACAGATCTCATGATAATTTCAAATACTATTGTCGCTTCTCTTGCAATCATTAAGTTTGCTGGTGCAAACACGACCTTCGCATCAGATCTGCCCTTCCTGTGCATAAGAAGATACCACCGTTTCTCATAATTTTCAACTTTCAGTTTTTCTCTGCTATTGTTGTCTAAGGCAAAACTTGGAACAAGGCTTACAATAAGCGGCCCAGAATTAACAACCTTCCTAAACACTAAGGCTCCTTCGTCATCAGTATATACATAAGGACTAATAAATTCCAACTTTATGTCCCAGTCAATTGTGGGCGCAAGCGGTGGCGGCACAGGCACAAGCGAAACTACCCACTTATTACCTACATGTATTAAGTTGTAGGGCACATTATTTACAAGAGTAGGCGCAACTGGTACAGTAACATCACGCAGCTGACCAAGTTTAGGAATCTGTCTTTCACCGTCTTTCATGTCAACAATTATTTTCCTCTTGTACATACCAGTTGAATCAAGTTCAAAACCATATATTTCTCCTACTTCTCCCTCCTTCTCAAAATCCTGTACGTCAGCCAAATCTTTCACCTCTGTTACCGGACATGCAACTGGTGTGATTCTCAGCTTTGGACCAGCACTCATTTTTATAAACAAAAATAAAATTATTTAACTTCCAACACTACACTAAAATCATGCATGACAACTGGTTTGTCATCTTGATTAGTTACAGATATACACAGTGACTCAAAGAAACTGGAACCTAATTTCTTAAACTGCAAATTAGGAAATCTAACAGCAACACTTTCACAATAGGGAGCAGTTCCAGTTGGTAAGCATCTCAACAAAGTTGAAGGCTTTCCATTCTGAACATTTTCAGTTGTGTTTAGTTCTTTCAAATAAACATTTAGCACTGTGTATACTGCCAAATGAACAGGATATCTTCCAGTTATTTTTTCTTTTTTAGGCTTAAATTTTAAACTGCTTCATAAGTCCAATCATCATCACCACTAACAGCTACAATAGCAAGATCAAATTTTGATAAAAAACCTAATAGTATTAAAAGTTTGTCTGTTAATATAAGCTGACTATCTTTTTGGAAATTCCAATGTAACAAACAAGTTAGCCAGATTTAAAGTTGCTTTAATTTTATACATATCTTGTAAAAATTCAGCTATAGTACAAAAGTCATAATACCCAGGCTGTAAGTGATTAGCACCAAAACTTGTACAACCTATCATTCCATGTACAGAATATTCACCATCATCTGTTACATTAAACCACTTTAATGTATAAACCATTTCATGAATAGCTACAACCTTGCTACCATCATGATTATCAATCCCATTAGTTAACCACACTGGTTTGCTTGTGTCAAGATTTGTTAAGGTAATAAACATTTTTATTATCTCATAAAAAAGAAGGATGGAATTTAAATCGCCAACAAGCGTCACTACAAACGCATTTCAATTTAATGTGGATGCCAAATATAATGTTGCACCTACTTATGAACAGAAAATAATTCAACTAAATCAGCTCGACATAGCTGTGTCAGGCGCAAGCGAACAAGATCTATTCCAATTCAAAGTACCAAATCCCTTTGATCATTACCTAAACCCTCCAATAACAGACGATGCTACTGCAAGAAAGTGGACATCGAGTCCACTACAGATGTTCCAAAACCAACTTAACTTTGCTATACTGTGCACAACTACAGGCTGTGGTGTTTCATTCACAGACCACTTGAATCACTCAAACAAACTCATTAGGTCTGTCTACCGTTTCCACACTTATTACCAGCTGAGACGTATACTGTCAGAACTTCATACACCATTACCCACTGAATCCAGTTTCAACAGGTATAACAACCCCATGGATATGAAAGCGTTTGAACGCATTTGTAATGAATTTAACATCAGCCCTAAGTATGACTTCACACAAAAACTTGATGATCACAACGGCATGGGTACATTGTATTATGCTATGAGTCACAGACAATACCCACAAGATTACTACCCTGGTTACACTTCATTCTCGTCAAAATCACAAGTATGGTTAGGCTCAATAGAACAGAAACAGTCTAATGCCTGGACCACATTTGTTTTAGACAGGAGTGACGGGTTTACTCAAGCAGGAGTCGAGCGCATAAATGAGTCTATCAGAACATATGTCTGGTGTATACTAGGTGCACAATCATTAACAAAATCGAATATTTTGAATGGAAGTGGGAAGTTCGAGGCACAAAAACAGTTTCTTGCAAATCTTGATGATTCAATTAATTCAGTGATAGATCTCCCATCAAGCATACAGCATTACCAAGACGTTCTCAGATATGCTAGATCCAAAGCTGACTTTGTAGTTGGCATCGGGTTATACATGTTGCCATCTGATCTTCAACTCCAAATGGGGACAATAACAAATTATAATAATGAAATAATAGTTGCAGGTGTTGATAAAAAACTCGGTCTCAATCAATCTGTAAACTTAGGAGCAACAACCGCGCATATACAGTTGTTAAAACCATTACACATGGTTACTTCCCCTGCCCCAACACCCATACAGCCAGTAACGCTAGTAACGCCAGTAACACCCCAAACGCCATCACCAACCCCTGACACACATGAGTCAGAGAGAACAGCATTGGTAATAGGCCTTATTGGTTTAGGGGTATTACTTCTTTACCTGTTTCATTAAATACCCTGTGATTAACCCTCCTACTGTCACCAAAACGACCCACACATTTTCTGCCATAAACCCAACTACTTTCGCTGCTGTACTAATAAGCCAACTGACAACTGTGCCAATTATGCCAGGCAACGCGTCCATTGCTTTCACAGCCAATTTCTTAAGCAAGTCTGATATGTGAGACAACTGTTTTTTTTTACCCATGACTGTAAATCTTTTGGGTCTGTTGGAGCCGGTGGGCCTGGTGGTGCTGGAGGTGGAGAACCACCAACCCCGGGTCCAGAGACAGCCAACACAATAGTACTGATAATAAATCCCAGAGCAGTAATTAAACTAGCAATAGTGATACCCTGTTCTCTGAAAAGTGTTTTCAATCTCTCAGCCAGAGTTGTGTCTTCGTGAAGTATTTTCTGAATAGTTTCCCTAATTCTGTTAACCTGTGTTTTCAGTTTTTCTCTTCCAATACTAATCGTTTCTAACCTTCCTGATCTTTCTATCTGCAAATCATTTAATCTGTGTTGGATTCTTTCTTTCATTTCTGTGTCAAGATTCCCATTGTCTGCTGTAGCCAGTTTTTCTTTTTCACGTTCTATGTGTTATCAAGCTCACCCAGTTTGGCAACATTGTTTACCATCTCACCTCTTATCGTCTGCAATGATTTATCCCACCCTATAATCTCTCTCATAGACAAAGGTGGGTCGTCTATTGTTTTCATAGCGTCATTTATTTGTCCTTCAGTAAATGAAGTTTCTTGTATCACTGTGTTTGCTATTTCTGGCAGGCTTGTTACTGCTGCCATTTCAATTTCTTGTCCTGTTGGTAACTTTGTTTGCGTTTCGTGGAGGGTACTAACAAGTCTAGGTGCAAGCTGTGGCACGGGAGACCCTCCAATGCCAAGGTACCTTGCCAACCCAGAGTTACCACCACCTACATCAGTTTTGATTGTACTTAAAGCTCTAAACTTAGAAGGGTTGTTTTTATGGGTTAGATACACTTCACCTTTGTCCGTATTTACAAATAAGTGTCCTTTATCATATTTAAACTGATTAGGATCTATTACATCTGGGCGCACACCAACACTGTCATAAAATGAGTTTACTTTGTCTTTTAACAGTTCGTGATACATACTACTAGTTACCATTCCAGTCATTGCAGTCATATCTGTGATACTGGTATCTGAGGCATCCATGACATTCATTTCAAAATCTTCATGATTAAATCCTCCCGCTGCCATTGTTTTATTAATTTAATATTTTTTATTGTGCATAATAAAAATGACACAGTCTTACGGATCAAAGTCAGACCCATATAGAAAACTACGTGAGCCTCTTGGTGTTAAGGGCATTAGGCAATCAATCGTCATCACAAACAATCCAAGTACCATAGATCAGAACCAAACACTTACAGTCAAGTTTCCAAACTTAGGTCCCAGTGACGTTATTGTTCCTGGCACTGCACGCCTTGCATTTAATATTGAACTTTCATCAGATGCAGATAAAAACAAAACACTAGTTAACAATCTAGGCAGAGCAATTATAAGAACTATTAAAGTAAAACTTGAAGGACAGGAAGTGTTTAGTCTTGATGATGCGGATGTGTTCTACTGTTATAAAGATCTTTGGCTCACAAGAGAAGAACGAGAAGACCGTATTTATCAAGGCATACAGTCTGATAATGTTAGTAAACTTCGAATCGATGCCGGAGACAAGACAACCACAGCAGCCAAGGACGTTATAATGGCAGAAACACATGGAACCAGGTTTTACATTCCACTTGAGTTTGAAATCCTAACAGCACATTTGCCTTATTACCAAGGAGCACTGAATGACCATCTGAGTTTTGAACTAACCTTCAATAATTACTCCAAAATTATTAAATCATCTGATCTAAATGCAACATATAAGATCCCTAACATTTCCTTGGAATACGAAATTGTTACACACACTGATCTAGCTAGACTCATTCAAAATCAGTACCAGTCAAGACTTCCAATTTATTATGACAGGCTGATTAGACATAGTTTAATGCTTAAAGACAAGAGTGACCCAATGTGGAATATAAATTTGAACACACCTGCCAGGTCACTGAAAGGCATACTTATGTTGTTTGTTGAACCGGTGGGCCCATACAAAAGGGATTCAGAAAAATTCTACAATCCTAAGATTACACATTTGTCTTGCACAATCGAAGGCCGCCCTAATCAAGTGTACGCATCAGGAATGTTACCTTATCAACACTACGATGAGATCACAAAGTATTTTGTGGGTGGAAGGATTAGAGATAAACCGGCAAACATTGCGTGTAAAGATTTGCATCTGTATGATGTTAGGATCGGTCAATATCTGACAAATAAATATGCTCTTTGGCTAGACCTTCATAGTACAGATGATGACTATCTTCATGGGTCAGGTTGTACTGTCAAAAACGGCAGTGACGGGATTACAATTCAGATTCAAAAAAAGGTTGAAACCGCTGCAGCAATAAATATATATTTGTATCTGATTTATGACGCACAACTGAACATACAAGAGTGCAGACTAAGTGGTCACGTATATTAAAAATTATATTGTGTATTAAAATGAACTTGATGACACTCAACCCACACTGTGGCTTGTTTTATGGCACCACAGGCTGTGGAAAAACTGAATTTGTTCTTGACCTCTTACAAACAAGATACATCCATCATTTTGAAAACATAGTAATATTCTGTCCTACAATCAAACAACAAAGCTTATCACAACCGTTTATTCATTTGGACTGACAGCAACATTTACTTAGTTGACCCTGAGAAAAAATTGAATGACTACCTACAGTATTTTTACAAGCAATTTGAAAGACAGCCAACCCTGTTTATTGTTGATGACTGTTCTGCAGAGAAAGACATTGTCAAGAAGAGAAACACATTAGCAGAACTGGCCTTCAGTGGCAGATATGCAAATGTCAGTGTATGGATTCTCACTCAAAAATATAATGCTGTACTGAAAGATTTTCGTGAGCAACTAAAGTTTATCTGTTTGTTTTACTGTAAGGATCGTGACAGCTTTGAAGACTGTCTCAGAGAGAACGACGTCATACCAAATAAACATGAATGGGATGATGTGAAAAATAAACTGAAATCAACTAAGCATCTAAAGCTTATTTTAAAGACAGATCAGCCCACAGGGTATGGGTTGGTAAATTAATTTATTCTTTTGTTTGCCCAATAAAAATGACAGACGGACAAATCATGCAAGTGCTTGATATCTCACACTGCTTCAAAGATGTTGTGCACTTTACTGACTTAATATCATCATCCAAACAGACTCACATAAGCTTTTCAGCACCAGTGGAGATATATGCAACATATAGTGTGACATTGGATTATGTTGATGAGCTTCCAGATGTGGAGTGCATGACACTTGATTTAAAGACACCTACTTTTAAAGTTAATGATACCAACTATGGTTGGCTAGAGGAACTTTGTTATAGCATATTTAAACAAGTACGCAAACTAAATGTTTATATTAACAGTGTTACAGTTAATAAAGTGGTATTACACAAGGTGAGCCAGCATTAATATTTTTTTCATTTATTATTTTGTCGGACAAATAAAAATGATGGACAATGCTCAAAGCCCAACAGACCCATCAGGTCAATCAGGCTTAAGAAACGTGTTTCACACAACAGACCTGCCTATATCTAATAGTAACAATGTCTTTGAATCGATAGAAAACTCTTTTTCTGTCATACAAGATAATCTTCTTACAGGCAGTGTGAAGGTACAGATTGTTGCTAAAATAGAATTTACTAGAGTAGACGGTGAAGTGATTGTATCGTATATATCAACAAGACAACACACAGTTAACACAAGAAGAGAATTGGAGAACGTGTTTAGAGACAGACTGTTACCTGACTTCCTCCAAGCAATTGACAGTGCAAAAATGAAGGGGTCTGGTTGGCACGAATGTCATGTACATGAACTACAATTAAAGCAGTCAAGGCATCATCCTATATTAGGTAAATCATGGGTATCACTGCCAACAGAAGTTGCAAACAAGAAGGCTGTTGTTAATATACAGAACAATGACAATCATTGTTTCATGTGGTGTGTGCTTGTTAAACTACACTTTATAAAATCAAGACCTGATCGTGTATCTAACTACACTAAATTTGTAAGAAGAAGGCTGTTGTTAATATACAGAACAATGACAATCATTGTTTCATGTGGTGTGTGCTTGTTAAACTACACTTTATAAAATCAAGACCTGATCGTGTATCTAACTACTCAACTTCAGTGGTATAGATTTTCCTGTTAAAATAGAGGACATAGATTTGTTTGAAAAACTAAATCCTGGTATATCTGTAAATGTGTTTGTGTAGGATAATGAGTCTGTTGACAAGTTACAGCCCATTAGAGTATCACCACTTGCTCCAGCCTATGGGCAGCCAGAAGATAAACATGTTGACATGTTATTAATTGGTGATGACAATAACTTTCACTACACAATTATCAGAAATATGTCATGACTAATTCATGGGCATACAACAAAACACAATGGTAAACAGGAAGTGTGTAAAAGATGTTTACAAAGATTCTCCTCTATTGCAGTAGCACACAAACATGTTTTACACTGTAGGTCAGCTGATGACATTCAAACTGTACTTAAGTATCCAGATCCTGGTAGTCAAGTATATTTTAAGAACTATGGGAATCAACAAAAGCTACCATTTGTAGTGTATGCTGATTTTGAATCACTGGTTGTACCATATAAAGGTCCTGTTCCAGAGTCATTACCAAAGACTATAAAACTAAGTGACCAAGTGGTGTTCTTTTGGATATATTATTGTTAGGTCAGACAGTCAGCATTCAGAACCTGTTATCTAGAGGGGTGAAAATGCAGCATGTCTGTTTTTAACAGAAATGAGAAATCTGTATAGTCAGGTAGTACAGTATCTCACAACATGTCAGATGCCTTTGGTGATGACAGAAGAAGACAAACTGAAATTTGATACAGCTGTGACGTGTTGGATTTGTGAACAACCTTTAGGAGGTGATAAAGTTCGTTACCATGATCACATAACTGGACAGTACAGAGGTGCTGCACATAACAATTGTAACTTGTTATTAAAAACAGATCCAAAGACATATAAGTTACCAATCTTTTTTCACAATCTCAAAGGGTATGATTCACACATTATCATGCAGGCTGTAGATGAGTCTTACAGAAATATTAGTTGTATAGCGCAGACAACTGAAAAGTACTTGACCTTTAGGTTAGACAAATTAGCATTTTATGACTCGATGCAACATTTGCCCTCAGCACTTGCTAGTCTGGCAGAAGGACTGACTGAGTATCCAATAACAAGTAAATATTTTGAGCCAGACTTGATTAAGAAAGGTGTGTATCCATATGAGTACATCGGTGAGTGGGTTGTGTTTGAGGAAATGAGACTACCACCAAAAGAGAAATTTTATTCCACACTTAATGGTAAAGGTATTTCTGACTATGAATACCAACACGCTCTTGATGCTTGGGATAAATTAGGGTGTAAGACGATTGGTGACTACCACGATCAGTACTTGAAAGCTGACGTTTGCTTACTAGCTGATGTATTTGAAAGTTACCGTGAGAAGGGTTTGTTACACTACAGTCTTGACCCGGCTTGCTACATAACTAGTCCTGGCATGACATGGGATGCATTTTTGAAATCCAGTAAGATATTTATAGACCTGTTGTCTGATCGTACGATCGGTGAAATGGTGGAACGTGGATTGAGGGGAGGCATTAGTATTGCAGCTAACAATTACGCCAGAGCCAACAATAAATATTTGTATGACCCGGACTTTGACCTCGAGGGGTCAAGGTCATTCATTACGTACGTGGACGCTAACAATTTGTATGGCTGGGTGATGTGTGAATTATTGCCCTTGAAAAACTGTTGTCTGCATGATTTGTCACAGTATGATGTAACACAGTCAGGGTTAACAAACAATATTATGAATCTTGACCAAAACGATCCGAAGGGTTGGATCTTTGAAGTAGACCTAGAGTACCCACATCATCTACATGATTACCACAATGATTATCCCTTAGCTGTTGAGAAAATGCGTATGACGGGGGAAAAAAGAAGACACTAAACTGTACCAAATCTGAATGACAAAATCAATTACGTTTGCCATTATCGTTTGTTACAGTTTTACATCAGACATGGTGTCACAATTTATTTTAATCATTATGCAATTCTCTTCTGGGGAAGAATTTCATTCTATGTTGTGTGTTGTGGTGAGGGCATGTACTTTTCAGTGACGTCAAGAACATATGACGTAAGATGTGTGTTTGGAACATGTGACATACGACGTTGGTTTGAAGAGTCACGTCACTGTGAATTGTTTGGACAGTCAACGAGTCATGAGAGGTTTTTGCTCTCGAGTTAAAAGTTAGTTTTTGTGAGGAATTGAGGCAGTGTGGCATGTCTCGTGTGATCTATCGAAGGATAGAATGTTAGTGAGGCTAAATGCTCAATGTTGGTTGTGTAAACACAGTAAGTAGTTGTGTATAACTACGCATGTAACCGGCTAATAATAACGGTGACTTTGTCAACGGCCATCAGTCATGGGTGCTGGGACAAGCACAAGATAGTCGAAGACTGAGTAAAATTTTCACGCATCTTTGGATGCTCCCTCTCTTCAGCTGTGACGTGTGATGAATGTACGGGAGAGTCAAGTGAGAATGTAGTCAACATGGTGTACGTGAGTGTCAAGTGGGAATGTAGTCAACGTGGTGTATGTGATAGTCTGATTGTTCGACGAGTGGCGAGGCTGAATCAACGAGCAGCGACGCAACATCGATCTTCATTCACGGTCGGATAATTAAACTGTGTAATTGTTCGAGGAATCTAAGCATCGACTTAATTAGTATCAGTTATTTTCAACAGTCAAATGAGAAATGACATCGTCCTGGAACAATGAGTGTGTGAGACGTGATTAGTACTCTGAACATTGTACGAATGGTTGAGGGTGTGCGTGTATTACAGGTGCGTGTATGAATTGAGTGAATATTGTGTAGGTTTGTATACGTCTTGTCTATTGTTTGTCGTGCGAATGAGAAGATCAAATCATTAAAATCGAACTAAATATCCAACAGTTCCGTGTGGTGTATATTCTTCCTCCCTGGTGTGACACATGGGTTAGTACTAAAGAAAGTTCACAGAGGAATTCAATTTGATCAGAGTGCTTTCATGAAAGATTACATAATGAAGAACACAACCCTCCATGCCAGAGACGGCAACACTGCATTTGACAAAGACTTCTTTAAGCTTATTAACAATTCCTGTTTTGGTAAGACAATGGAAAATCCTCATCACCGCAAAGATGTGAGACTTGTCACAACTGAATCGGGTGCAATTAAACTTACAGGTAAGCCACAGTACACAGGGTACAAAGAGTTTCATTCATCATTGTATGCAGTGTCACTCAAAAAAAAAAAGATTGTTAAACTGGACAAGCCAGTATTCATTGGTATGGCAATTCTTGAGTTATCAAAACTGTTGATGCTTGAATTTTATTATGATTACTTTAAACCAAAGTATCCTGAGTGTCGTCTGCTATACACTGACACTGACTCTATGATCATTGATGTGCCTACTGAAGACTTTTATGAAGACATGAAAACAGAGTTACAAATGTACGACACGTCTGACTACCCTAAGGACCATCCACTGTACAGCACACAAAACAAAAAGTGCCTGGAAAGTTTAAGGATGAACTGAATGGTGTGCCTATAGTTGAGTACGTTGGACTGAGATCAAAAATGTATTCTATACTACACCAAAAAGGTAGTCAGTCGAAAGCCAAAGGAATAAAAAAAATTAGTGATAAAAATAAAGACATCCGTCATGAACATTATTAGCAAGTATTAGATGGGGCATTAATGCCTGATTATCCAAACAAGTCACTGAGATCAAATAAACATAATCTTGAAATGATTCAAACACATAAGAAGTCACTTGCAGTTGGGGACACGAAACGTGTGTTTCACAGTAAAGAAAAAGCTTATGCGCCAGGACACTACAGGCTCAAGTTATCTGAAGAAATAGCTGATGAACTGGTTGAAGAATTAATCAATGAGTTAGTTACTGAAATGAGTAACAGTGTCTGTGGGAATAATCTGTAATTCTTCTCTGACAAATGCCCTTTGTGGCGCAGGCTCGTACAGGTAATATATTGTTGCGTCAGGACCGGGAATTTTTTTTTTAATATTATGTACAGTCGTTGATCAGATGGGGTCTGTCGCTCTGCGTCTGACGTCATTTTCTGATTCTCCGGGTTGATATAAATATCTCACCTGTTTAGTAAATAAACTTGTGACGGGTGCTGAGGTTGGTCCTGTTTTTGGCTCTGTAATTGTTTTCAATTTAATAGCATCAGCAGGCTTAGGGCGCAAGCCTTGTCCTTCATTATTCATTGCTTTTATCACAGATGGTAATCTTTGTACCCACTCTGTGTTATGCGTGTCATGCATGAGTTCCTTTGAATACTGGTAACTAAAAAGTCTTTTTGATAACTGTTTATTGAAATTTTCTACAATTGCCTGTGATCTGTGTACACCTGGAATGTCTCGTCTAACCAGTACGCCGTGCTTCGCAAATAACTGATTAACAGCACCCTTAAATTCAGATCCGTCATCAACCTGTACGAGTCTGGGGTATCTTAAAGGGCCTCGACTATATATTTTTGTTAATGCTGTAGCAACTGTACTGGCTGTTTTGTCAGATATGGGTTCGGCGTCTTTATACCTTGAAGCTATGTCTACGACAGTCAGTGCGTATTTGTATCGTTTCTTTCTTATTGTATCATGGGGCAGAAACAGGAGGTCCATTTGATGTGTGTCATTTGGTATAGTGTTTTCAAAATGAGGACGTGTTATTTTTCTTGGAGCAGGTAAATATATCTGCCAAATTGCTTGTCTCTGTAACCATTGTTTTATCTGATTGAGTGTTATATCTCCGCCCACAGCAGCATGTAATTTCTGAATAGCTGTTTGTCCTTTCCAATATCCAATTGGGGAGTAATATATTTTGGATAGTTTATTTTCAACGTTCATTTCTTCTAGCAATATAAAGACCAGTAAAAAATACAAATGTCATTCCCACTAGAACAAAGATTATCTCTCCGTTTCTTTGTTCTGTACTTGGTTTGTAATAGTCACTTAGTTTCAGTTTTGGGATAGACATGTCATTACCTGTGACTAAAAAATACTCATGAATTGCATCATCTGTATTTGAAAACGTATGTTGTGCGTGACCTTCAAGCCTCAATCTTTCATTAATGAAATCAAGTTTTTCAATTCTATTCTTTTCATATTCTTGTTGTGCTTGAGCGAGTTTTTCTGATGCCTCATTGTGGTGCTTCATTTCTTCTGCTGATTCCTCTCTACCTACTTTTGAAAAGAGATAATTTGATCCGCTGAAAGCAAGTGCGTTAACCATGGCCCTTCCAATTATTACTGCTAAAGTCGCCATACTTATTTTATTTACATAGAAACATTTTCGGGAATAATTCCATGCTTGACTAAAAAGTCTTTCATGGCAATTGATGCTGTAACAATCGTGATTACTTTTGCACTGTCTTCCAGATCCAATCTGCTCAAGTCTACAGACCTCATTTTGAGCAGACTTTTTCCCAGCATAGAGTAAGCTACTGCTAGTCCACTTATCATGGCAGAGTGATAGACAAGGTTCATTAAGTTCTTTGTGTCGCTCATTTTCTAATACAAGAAAAATTAAAATAAAAAATTAATCATTGCATATGAAATGGGTCAACGGCTTTGGATGTTACTGGTAATGTGGAGACTACTGGTTCTGTTTTTGGAATGTTTAATTTTTTGGACACTGTATGAGTCTGTGGTTTGTACTTTTTGTATAATTGGTAACCTACGTAACCAAATCCGACAACAAATCCAGCAACTATATATTTTGTTGTTTGAGGTTCGGGGTTAGGGTTAGACTGGGTTGTTTGTCTTTCACTTTGATGAGGGTGTGACAATCGTGACGGTGTTGGTCCTGACGGTATTGTCACTGGTCCTGACGGTCCTAATGGTGCTGACGATGGGTCAGATATATGAGCCTTTTCTGTTTGTGCTTGAAGCTGTAATTTTTTTTGTCTGTTATATTCGGCTAATCTTTTTCCTGCCTCAACCCTTCCTGGACTTTTTGGTTTAGTGATTGTTTGAACCTGCGTCAAAACAGGGTTCGGTTGTGGAGTCGTCTTGTTCTTGTCCATTTGGTCCATCCTTTTCTTTTTCTAGAAAATTTATTTTTGAGAAATCAATATGGCTACCAGTGACAAGCAAAGTTACAACAGGTGCAAGGTAATTGCCAAACTTGTAAAACATGACGCATGCTAATAAATTATTTGCCAATTGAACTTGAAACAATAGGATTGCTTTCAAGGTGATGTGATGGACTGTCAGTGTCTACAGGTAGAAAGTGACTCACTGCTTTTGTGTATAGACAAACAAGTGATCGACTTAAATCACGAGTCATTTGTGAAGCTATATGGTTTTCATATTTCGAATGAAGTTTGATTAGCTCGTCAGCGGTGAGAGATTCTATGTCTTCTGTCATGTATTGTTTTCTTAGATAAGCCTTTGACTTCCCCG
Organism: Semisulcospira habei; assembly: GCA_036245525.1. NCBI lineage: Eukaryota > Metazoa > Mollusca > Gastropoda > Semisulcospiridae > Semisulcospira > Semisulcospira habei. The sequence continues at coordinate 131,441,495 of BTPG01000008.1, forward strand.
AAACAACTACAGACAGAAGACGCTGTTTTTGGGAGTCTAAGTCTTTGTTTTCTACAGCATTGATATCATTCAATAGAAGGAGTTCATCTTGGTTCATTTTATCATAATATAAAAAATTAAAAACAAAAAACAAAATTGCAGGTAATATTGATATTTATTAACAAGCAAAATCATGTTTTTCTAGAAAGTACATAACAGTAACTTCATACATTTACACCAGTCAGTTATATAGTCAGTAGTTTTTGAGTTTACCCCAAACTGCCTCTCTAACATGCTGAGAGGAGACTGACTTAAAACATAAATAAATGCATCATGTGCTGCTGTTTAAAACCTGTTACCTTGGGGTCACCATTTTGAGTTTGCATACTAGAAGGGTCACCATTCTGAGTTGGTGCATATCGAAGACAGAAAATTTTTTTTTCACAAACTAATTTTCACATTTCGAAAACTAAAATTTTGTGCATATGATAAATTGTTGTCGCATTTCTGTAATTTTCACATACGATAATTGCTGGCGCATTTCTGTAATTTTTGCATACGTTAGTTGTTGGCGCATAATTACAACTTTTCTAAAAATAATAAACTAAGACAAAAGTAATAAAAATAAGAAGAAAAAAAAAATAAAAAAAAATAATTTAAAAAAAATTAATTAAAAAAAAAATTGATAAAAGGGCTGCTTGGTGACCTGCCACCTGCTTTCACAGGAATCGATGTAACCCAGGTTAATTCATGTGCTATTAACCCCCCCATGGAGGGGGCTAACCCTGGCGGGTAGCCATTCACCTTTTCCTGTGAAAGCCCTGTAGTGTAGAGTCTCAACTGGACGCCGCGATCGGGAAACGAACCCAGCACAGTGAATTTAGTTTGATCAATACTAAACTTCACTAAACCAGCGATCTATCCTCTCGGCCACAAGCAGTCCCAAAGAAACTTAGGTTATTTATGTATTTAAGTTTGGCTGTTGACTGAAATCCTGAAAAAGCAGTGTTCTTGAGGATCCGACTAAGAAAATGTTTTGATAATCTAAGCCTACAAAGACATAGACTTTTGAGAATCTAAGTCTCTTGCAAAAATAACCCCTGGTTTTTACCTAAAAGGTAGGAAGTCAGGTGTGTCAGAGTCAGGTGCTTCTTGTCTAAACCTGTAACATGTTATTTTAAGATAACCTTGGCACTGGTGGCAAGTTCCTGAGAAAATATCATTGAGAAAATAGTTCCTGTGTGTGTGTGTGTGTGTGTAGCATGGATATTGATTATTCAGGTTTGTACATTTGTACAGTACACTTGTTGGCTTCGCTGACATGCCTCGTGTGTGTGTGTGTGTGTGTGTGTGTGTGTGTGTGTGTGTGTGTGTGTGTGTGTGCTGCTTGGTTAGTTTTTATGTACAGTATAATTTTAGGCTTCTCTGTCATGCCTGCTTTAACATTATCACAGTATTCAGGTTAGCTCAGTGCTATGCATAGATTCAGAAATCTTTACAGTTGACTAAAACCTTAAAAATCAGTGGCTCTTGAGAATCTCACACTGCTTATGTGACTCTGTGAGGGTGTTGGCTACTGTAAATGTAAGCATTTTGTAAAATAAAACATGTTTTTTTTTTATGTTCTCAGAAGAAGGAAGTCATATTCAGTAGAGCTGAAGGTTTCAATAGCTTTGCTCAGCTATACAAAGGCCACTATGCTGGTTACAGTGTGTGTTAACTGCGTGCCATGTTGTTTACTGTGTTCTTCCTGTATATGTGTCCTCTGTGTGTGTGTGTGTGTGTGTGTGTGTGTGTGTGTACGTGTGTGTGTGTGTGTGTACGTGTGTATGTATGTGTGTGTCAGTGCATGTGTGTGTGTGTGTGTGTGTGTGTGTGTGTGTGTGTACACCAGGTTTATGACTAGTCAAGGCTGGCACATCTGTTTATAATAGAACGGTGCCTGACCTTGTACTGTGTGTAAACATATTCGGAGTATACATAAGACGGCAGTCACCTTTTCAGAAATTGTACTTGCAGTAAAATAATATTAAACAGGACCCGTCAGCGTACTCGCTATGAGAGAGCTAACAAAAAAGTTGACTAATACTTGTAAACGGGGGTTAAGCCTGGGGTCCGAGGTTCTTAAGAATCTGACCTGTGTCCACTTATAAAAATCTAGGCTCCTGAGAATCTTAGACTATGTAAAAACCCATATACTCAGCACAAGGCAGCCAGATACTGGAGGTTTTACTCTACAGTTGATTTTAACTTCCTGGTTCAGTGTGTACAGTAGCCATGAATGCAGAGCTGCAATGGTAAAGTTCATAAACATGGCCATGGTCGCGATTTTTTAAATTAACAGTGTATGTTTAAGTGTTCACAGAGACAATAGTTATAGAGATAGAACAATAGAGATCCGTAAGATAATCAGATCAATAAGGCCGCATCGGTCACGCTCGTCAGTTTTTTTTTAAATCAAAGGGTTGATTTGGTAATAACGGTGGTGTAATGGGGTAAAAAATTTTAATATTAAAAATGACGTAATTTAATGACTGATGCGGCATTATTGAATTCATTGTCTTACGGATCTCTATTGTTCTATCTCTCACCCACCACTTTCGGCATTGGGACGGTGCACTCGACGTGCGCGCCTCCAATGTTAGTTTTCAGTTTTAGATTTTGCTGTGCCCTCAAGTTGGGGCAGGAGATAATCCACGTATTAAAGCCAATGGGCCTCAGGAAGATATCTGACAGGGACGTACCGGCAGCGGCGCAAATGTGCGGCTGCTGTGTTCCATGGTTGCGGATCTCAGCGTTTTTAGTGCTTTTCGTTGAATGTACTGTGTTTATGTGTGCTAAACGTCTGCTGAGTATCGGATAAGAGTGTGCTGATGAGGATTGTATGCTTGTTTTTCGTCGGATATGCTTGCTGCTGATTGGGTATCGTATTGAATAGTGTCTGTCGTTTGAAACTCTGCTTACGTCGCCATCTTGCCTCCCTCGTGTGTTGTGCTCCCAGTGTTGTGATTAGCCCTTTTCGTTGGATGTACTGTGTTTATGTGTGCTGAACGTATGCTGAGTATCGGATAAGAGTGTGCTGATGAGGATTGTATGCTTGGTTTTCGTCGGATATGCTTGCTGCTGATTTGGTATCGTATTGAATAGTGTCTGTCGTTTGAAATTCTGCTTACGTCGCCATCTTGCCTCCCTCGTGTGTTGTGCTCCCAGCCCGTGTTGTGATTAGCGCTTTTCGTTGGATGTACTGTGTTTATGTGTGCTGAAAGTATGCTGAGTAGCGCATAAGACTGTGCTGATGAAGATTGTATGCTTGTTTTCCGTCGGATCTGCTTGCTGCTAATTTGGTATCGTATTGAAAAGTGTCTGCCGTTTGAAACTCTGTTCACGTCGCCATTTTGCCTCCCTCGTGTGTTGTGCTCCCAGTGTTGTGATTAGTCCTTTTCGTTGGATGTACTGTGTTTATGTGTGCTGAAAGTATGCTGAGTAGCGCATAAGACTGCGCTGATGAAGATTGTATGCTTGTTTTCCGTCGGATCTGCTTGCTGCTGATTTGGTATCGTATTGAATAGTGTCTGTCGTTTAAAACTCTGTATACGTCGCCATTTCTGCCCTTTCAGTGTTGGTTTTGCGCACGATCAGAGTCGCTCCCCCACCACTCTCTCTCTCTCTCTCTCTCTCTCTCTCTCTCTCTCTCTCTCTCTCTTACACACACACACACACACCTACTGTACTTTTTCTCCCTTGCTTTTTATCAGGTCGCTCCCCTACCACACCGCTCACACACACATACACACACACGCACACACACACACGGACACACACACACACACACACACACACACACACCCTACTGCACCCTCGTCCCGTCTTTCTTTTTCCTGTCCTCACAAACAATTATGCTCATTAGATACACACGACAACAACTGCTATCTCTACGTTGCCACGCCACCTACTGCGCAGCCAGTGCCGCCGACAGTGTTGCAAATGCCCTACATGTCATCCGATCGCGAAAAAGAGGCCGCAGGGGGGGGGGGGGGTAATTAGCAGAAGGCACGACTCACACATTTCTTCACCTTTTCTCATGTCCTTCCACCACCTCCGCCTCCCCGTCTTCTCCCCATCCCTTCCTTCTTCTCCCATTTCTTCTCCTCGCTTCTTCATCTACCGCTCCCTGCTCTCCTCGGCCTCCTCCCCCACCTTCCTCTCCCTCCTTCCCCTCACCCCTTCTTCCTTCGCCCCTTTTTTTCCTCCTCGTCCCCACCCCACCCTTTCTCCTCCCCTTCACCCTCCCCCTCCCTCTTCCTCATCTTTTCCTACTTTACCTCCTCCCCTTTTCCCCTCCCCCCCCCCCACCCTCCTCTCGCATCCTCTTTCTTGCCCAGTTCTCCTTCACCGTCCCTTCCTCCTCCCCCCTCTTTCCCTCCCTCACCTTTCCCCCCTCCATCCTCTTTCCCCCCTCCCACCCTCCTCCTCCTTTTCCCCCACCCGGGTCTGCCCTGGGGGACTTGGGTGGGGTTAGGTAATTTTTAGTTCCCAGGGTCACCCTGGTCAGCCCCACAGGGTGGGTTTTTCTCTCTATTCTGGGGCATGTGTTTCTGTCTACCCTTTGTCCATTCACCTGTATTTGCCTTTTTAAAAACTCTCCCTGCTGTCTGCACTGCCTGTAGCTCTTGATATTGGATGTGTGTTGCTAAATGGTCTTAGCTTTATTTAGGCCCCATGTGTTAGGTTTATTTAATGTATTTGACCGGCTGGCGACATACATTCAATGTTCTGTTTAGGGTTTTTTTCACAAGCAGTGCAGGCACGTCCTGAGAAAGCCTTGTCGCTGTCGGGACGTTAAGCAATGTACAATCAATCAATCTCCTCCTCCTTTGACCTCTTCTTCGTCCGTCTCTTCTTCCTCCTCCTCTTCTGTCTCACCCAACCTAAAACTGTGTCTGTTCAATGCACAGTATGTCTGCAAAGATGGCAAAGTCGACGTGATCTCAGATTTCATTCTAGACAACGACCTAGACGTTGTCGTGATCACCGAAACGTGGCTCCGCTTAGTTGGCGATGAACCCATCATTGCCAGCTTCACTCCGAGTGGCTACCGCCTTGCCTCCTTCCCGCGTGCCTCCAGAGGGGGTGGCATTGCCATCATCTACAGGGACTGTCTTTCCGCTCACCTCTCCTCTCAGTCTCTCCCTTTTGCTCATCCCTCCTTTGAATCTGTCGAGGCCGTAGCAACACTCCCTGGCCAGTCCCTCACCTTCTCATGTATCTACCGCCCCCCTCCAAGCCCTCAAAACAAACTCACAAACTCCATGTTTCTCACCGAGTTTGACCTCCTCCTCGACCACTACAGCACACGACCCGGAAAACACATCCTTCTTGGCGACTTTAACTTCCACTTCGACAAACCCGACCACCCTGACACAAGACGCCTTTGCACATCACTTTCGAACCACAATCTTACACATCACCAAACCCACCCACCGACTCGGTCACACCCTCGACTGGTTCATCACCCGCACCTCCGATCAACTCTTTCTCGACTCTGACACCTCCTCTGTGCTTCCCTCTGACCACCTCGCCATTCTCGTCTCCCTCAACCTACCTCCCCCGAAAAAACCCAAGCTCTTTGTCACTCGCCGCAAACTGAAATCTGTCAACCGAGAGAGCTTCTTCGATGAAGCTGTCGACCTTCTCTTGGACCCCGCCTCCTCTCCTGATCTTGCATCCCATTTCGACTCCTCCCTTTGAAAACTTCTAGACACCCATGCACCTGTCACCACATGCTCCATACCCAACCGACCCCCCTCCCCCTGGCTCACTGACGACATAGCTGAGGCCAAGCGCGAGCGCCGACAAGCGGAACGCCTCTGGCGCTCATCTGACCTCACCGTTCACAGACAGATCTTCTAAGCAACTAGATCCAAAGTCTGCAGAATGATCTCCGACTCCAAACGTAAACACCTTAAAACAAAATCATGGAATCTACTTCTTCCAGAACCCTCTACACTACCATGAACACACTCCTAGGCACTCCTAAAGACACTCCTCTCCCCAACACACACAACAGAGAAGAACTCCCGTCCGCTTTTATCACCTACTTTTCCGACAAAATTCAAACTCTGCGCAACACACTCGACTCTCTGCCTTCTCCTCCTTGCCCTCCCGACACCCCCTTTTCCGGCACCCCCCTCTCGTCCTTCCGCCCCGTCTCTCAGGAAGAAGTCCTCAAGACCATAAAGTCCATGCCTCTCAAAACCTGCGAACTAGACCCCCTCCCATCTTCTCTCTACCGGGACGGCCTTCCAAAACTTCTGCCATTCATTACCGACATCATCGACACATCTCTAGAGAACGGTTCAGTCCCTGATATCTTCAAGTCCGCCATCGTCCGTCCTCTCCTAAAAAAAACACAACCTCGACCCAAACGAACTAAAAAACTATCGCCCAGTCTCCAATCTCTCTTTCCTGTCTAAGCTTCTTGAGAAGGTTGTTGTTCTCAACCAGCTCAACCTCCGCCTTGCCGACAACAACCTCCTCAGTCCCTTCCAGTCTGCCTATCGCAAACACCACAGCACTGAAACAGCCCTTCTACACATCTTAAACGACCTGCTTCTCTCTACCGACTCGGGCAACATCTCCCTTCTTACGCTACTCGATCTCTCTGCCGCCTTCGACACCATAGATCACTCTATCCTCCTGCACCGCCTTCGTCACTCCTTTGGCATCACTGACTCTGCTCACTCCTGGTTTCTCTCCTACCTCTCCGGCAGACAGCAGTCCGTCACCATCGACGGCGTCTCCTCCAACCCAGTCACGCTCTCCTGCGGAGTACCACAGGGGTCCGTCCTGGGCCCGGTCCTTTTCACACTCTACACCTTGCCCCTGTCCAACATCATACAGTCTCACCACATACGCCACCATCTCTACGCTGACGACTCACAACTACTAGACAAAGACAAACTCGACAACTCTCAGTCACTACTGACTCGCACGGCTGAGTGCTATGAAGACGTGAAAAACTGGATGACAGCAAACAAGCTTAAACTGAACGACGACAAAACGGAAGCCACGCCAGAAACTTTCCCAGCTCCCTCCCTCTCTCCACCTTCAACTCGACAGCACCCCATCTCCCTCAGTGACTCGGCCGAAAACCTTGGCGTTATCCTTGATTCCTCTCTTACCACGACCAGCTTCGTCTCCGCCACTGCCCAGGCATGCTACTTCCACCTCCGCCGCATCAGTTAGATCAGAAAATACCTCACTACCGAAGCTGCCACCAAACTTGCTGTCTCTATCATCCTATCTTGCATCGACTACTGCAACTCTCTCCTTTCCGGCCTCCCTCACTCCACCACTTCCACTCTCCAGCGCGTCCAGAACAATGCTGCCCGCCTCGTCCTCAGAAAGAAAAATTCCGACCACATCACTCCCCTGCTCAAACTCCTTCACTGGCTTCCCATCCCACAACGCATCCAATACAAAATTCTGTCTCTCTGCTACCCCTGAACAACTGCGCTCCTGCCTATCTCTCCAACTTACTTCATCCCTACACTCCTTCTCGCTCCCTCCGCCCCGCCTCCGACCCTCTCCGTCTCCACATTCCCCGCACCAAACTCAGCACTTTCGGCCCCCGCTCCTTCTCAGTTTATGGTCCATCCACCTGGAACACTCTCCCACTCTCTCTCCGTCAGAAAGACTCTCTCTCCTCCTTTCAGTCCGCCCTCAAAACTCACCTCTTTCAACAGTTCTAGCACTATATCACCACACTCCCCACAAAAGCTGACTGTCGCAATGTATTTCACCATTTTGTGGTACGTGAGTCGTTGTCTAATGCGTGCGCGAGTTGTGAGTACGCGCTTAGAGTTATAATCATTATAAGATAAGCGCATTATAAATACCGTAATTATTATTATTATTATAACAGTGGTACCAGTCCCCAGGTCTCTAAGACGAACGGGGAACCTGCACCACTCCTCCGCAACAGGTTCGGTTGGGGTCCCGCCAGTGGTCTCTCTGGGTTGGAATTTCTTTTGATTTCTTCGGTCTCTGGATTTTGTGACCGTTTGATACTGTCCGTCGTCCCCTTCCTTGTCCTCCGCCCGTCCCTCCTCCATTCGGAGGGGGGGGGGGGGCAAGCGGGCGGAGGAGTCGGCGGGGGCATCCACCCTATCTTGTTCAGTAGTAACTAATTGAGTATCACTATCTTTAGTTTGATGGACCGATGATAGCGTGTGGTCACTAGGCAAGAAATCTGCCTGTGGGCCACTGCCACCATGGTCGGTTTTAGTTTGGGAACTACAGGAAGTAGAGGTCGCCATCGAAGCTCGGGGAGGGGAAAGCCTATTCTCCACACGCCGGTGTCTGCGGGGTGATTTGGGCGGAGAAAGGTTCGGCTTCTGCTTAGTTTTTTTCTTTTTCCGTTTGGGAGGCTGAATTTTGGTCTCGGAATTTCCGCTAGCGGTGCTATCCTTGTTTGAAGACGAGGACAGGGACCCAAAGAGGTCCTCCATTTTGCTACAGCTGTCTATCGTTAATTTAAGTCTGCGATCTTACAACAAGGCAGCGTGACCGGAAATTGGTCGCGCTGCCGGGCAATATTTTTTAGGATTATACATTGGCTTGGCTTGACTTCGCGAACGAAGATTTTATAGGAGTTGCCCACGACGTCTGCAGGCTTGTTCGTGGCTGCGGAGGCCAATCCGAGACAGGCAGGTTCGACCGCAGTGGCTGCAGGGGAAGGTATGGCCATGGTTCTGAGCTGCGGCATCTCTGTTTTTTCTCCTGAGCCGCTTGTCCTTAAGGCTAGCTCTGTGAGAGTCCTCAAAGGAGACAGCTGCCTTGTAAATGGTGGAGCGCCAGGTGTCACGGTCCGCAGCAAGCGAAGACCACTGGTGGTGGTCGATTTGGCAGGCACTAAGTGACTTCTTGAGACAGTCTTTGTATCTCTTCTTTGGTGCCCCTCTTTCACGGTGTCCAGTAGCAAGCTCGCCGAACAGGGTGATCTTTGGTAGGCGATGATCCTCCATCCTGGAGACATGCCCCGCCCAGCGGAGCTGTGTCCGCAGCAGCAAAGCCTCGATGCTCACAGTTTCAGCCTGTTCAAGGACCTCGACGTTAGTGACATAGTCACTCCAGTGAATGCCCAGGATGGTACGCAGGCAGCGCTGGTGGAAGCGTTCGAGGAGTCGTAGTTGGCTGCGGTAGAGGGCCCAGGACTCGGAACCATACAGCAGGGTGGTGAGGACCACAGCTCTGTACACGCTGATCTTGGTGCCTGTTTTCAGCTGTTGATTGTGCCACACCCGCTTGAAAAGTCGCCCGAAAGCGTTGTTCGCTTTTGCCAGCCTGCTGTCAAGCTCCTTGTCCAGCTTGGCGTCCGACGTGATAACGCAGCCAAGGTAAGTAAACTGGTGCACTGACTTTAGTTCAGACTCGCCAATGGTGATGTGAGGAGGGCGATACACTGTCTTGGGTGCCGGCTGATGGAGGACCTCTGTCTTTTTCAGACTGACCTCGAGTCCAAAGAGTTGGGCAGCATCTGCGAAGCAAGACGTGATGCGCTGCAGGGCTCTCTCTGTGTGTGCAACGAGGGCAGCATCATCAGCAAAAAGCAGCTCACGAATCAGTTGGTCTAGGGTTTTCGTGTGGGCCTGCAGTCGTCTGAGGTTGAACAGGCTGCCATCGAGACGATATCTGATGTACACTGCATCGTCATCATCGAGGTCCACTGTGGCCTGCTTCAACATCATGCTAAAAAAGATGGTGAAGAGGGTCGGTGGCAGCACGCAGCCCTGCTTTACACCGTTGAGAATAGGGAATGGTTCTGAGAGGTCATTGTTGAGTCTGACCTGGCCTTGCTGGTCCTCGTGTAGCTGGACAATCATGTTGAGGAACTTTGGGGGACAGCCAAGTCGCTCCAGGATCTGCCACATGCCTTGCCTGCTCACAGTGTCGAACGCTTTTGTTAGGTCGACAAATGTTACGTACAGCCCTTTGTTCTGCTCGCGGCACTTCTTCTGTAGCTGTCTCAGCACAAAGACCATATCGGTGGTGCTCCTGTTTGCTCTGAAGCCACACTGGCCCTCTGGGAGTTGGTCTTCAGCGATGGCAGGTACCAGCCGATTCAGGAGCAGCCTTGCAAGGATTTTCCCAGCAATGGACAGCAGGGTAATTCCCCGATAGTTGGAACAGTCAGACTTCTCGCCTTTGTTCTTGTACAGGGTGATAACGACTGCATCACGGAGATCTTTTGGTAGTGTTCCTTCCTCCCAGCAGCAGAGAAAGAGGTCATGGAGCTTGTTGTGCAGTGCTGTGCCTCCATGTTTCCAGATCTCTGGCGGTATTCCATCAATGCCTGCTGCTTTGCCACTCCTTTTGAATTACTGTACGGTAGGACTGTAATGGTGCCCATGCACATCCTGAAGGAGCTGTGGACCAAGGATATCGACGCGCCTGAGGTGAAGATCAGCTACCAGTACGTCTTCGACCTGAGAGAGAAGCTGGAAGATACCCTCAGAATGGCTCAAGAAGAACTAGGGAAGGCGCAGAAAAAAAGGGAAGCATTACTATGATCTTAAGGCGAAACCTCGACGATTCCAGCCAGGTGACCAAGTATTGGTTCTTCTTCCTACCGACAACAACAAACTCCTGATGCAGTGGAAGGGACCCTACGTTGTAGATACGGTGGTTGGCATCAACGACTACAGAGTCAAGGTCAACAAAAAGGTGAAGATTTACCATGCTAATCTGCTGAAGAAGTATATTGAGAGAGGTCGTCAAGAGAAAACACAACTGGCCGCATAGGTAGGTCTTGCTGATGACGAAAAAGTAGACGACGAAAACCTGTTTGACCTTAACAAACTTCGCCACAAGGAGGATGTAGAAGACAGCCAGTTCGGTCAGAATCTGACCCAGACTCAACAAGAAGAACTGCGCGCCCTGACTCAAGAATTCAAGCATCGGTTTACACCTGACCCAGGAACAACAGACACCATCCAGCACGAGGTGAACCTGACGTCAAGCGAGCCAGTTCGCAGCAAACCTTATCGTCTTCCTTATAACACCAGGGAAGAATTGAAAAAGGATATCAAGGAAATGCTGAGTCTGTAAGTCATCAGAGAGTCCAAGTCAAAGTCACCATATGCGTCCCCACTTGTCATCGTAAAGAAACCAGATGGATCCAACCGAGTGTGTGTAGACTACCTTAGACTCAATAAACTAACAATCTTCGATCCAGAGCCCATGCCCACAGTGGAAGAACTGTTCCAGAAGGTCAGTGGAGACCGATTTTTCTCCAAAATTGACCTAAGCAAAGAGTATTGGCAAATCAAGGTTGCAGAAAAAGATATCCCCAAAACAGCATTCATCACACCCGACGGTCATTGGGAGTTCTTGAAGATGCTTTTTGGTATGGTGAACAGTGGTGCCACATTGAAGAGAGGACTGAAAAAGATCCTAGAAGACATGCCGAATGTGGTCTTTTAGTGGGATGACATTTTGATCCATACCAAAACTTGGGGGGATCACCTCAAAGCCCTCTGAGAACTGTCCAAAGACTATCAGATGCAAATTTCACCATCCGTCCAAACAAGTGTATTCTTGGGGCTGACAACATAGACTTCATCGGACACAAATTGAGCGAAGGTTTAAAGGGGCTACATATACACGACGACAAGGTGCAGAAGATCGGGGATGCCCCGCGACCTACGACCAAGACGCAAGTTTGCTCATTTATGGGCTTGGCGAACTACTACCGGGAGTTCATACCAAACTTTGCGGCAGTCACAGGTCCCCTGACTGACTTGCTGAGGAAAGGACAACCTAACGTAGTGAAGTGGGAGGAGGCCCAAGAGCGAGCATTCCAGACAGTTTGAGACATCCTACCCGAGAAGCCTGTTCTACACCTCCCTGACCCGTTGAAAACTTTCTTCCTGAGAACAGACGCTTCCAACGAAGGAGTAGGTGCAGTTTTAATGCAAGAAGATAACGGAAAACTCCACCCAGTGAGCTACGCCAGCAAAAAGTTGACCTGAGATGAGAAAAACTACTCAACCATCAAGAAGGAGTGCCTAGCCATCATCTGGGGAGTAAAGCGGTTCGAACTGTACCTTCTGGGTGTGCCATTTGTTCTCCATACGGACCATCAGCCCTTGAACTATCTAAACTCTGCAAAGTTTACAAATTCTCCTATTATGAGATGGGCGATGTTCTTGCACAATTTTGACGTTAAACTACAATCTATCAAGGGCTCGCAGAACTTTGGAGCGGATTATCTGAGCAGAGCAGTTTAAGTGAACATTTCTGTGTCCAGAACAATTTAAAGAAACATGTTGGTGTTCATAACAGTTTAAAGGGACAGTCTTCGCTCAGGACAGTTTAAAGGAACTGTGAGACGATTATTTAAAAGTATTTTATTTGTTTTGATTTTGATGTGAACTTTTATGGTTTTGTGTAGGTTTACACAGCCACAACCATATTTTGAGGTTTGAGAAGAAAGTTTTGTGAAATTTCATTCTAAAAGAGGAGGGTAATGTTACGATTGTGGTTGTGTTGTCGTGTGAAAGCATGCATGTGTTAATTGTAGGAAACGATCTGATATTTATTTGAGTTTTCATGGTTACGTATCACGTACCTTTTCAGTGAGATTCTTTATCGTTCATGCTTAATAGCGGATTTTGCCTTGTTATGATATGCTAATTTTAGTCTGGAAGCTTCTAGAAAAGTCGCACGGAGAAGAGCGGTCGATTGTTGTTTAGCGTAGATTAGCTGAGATTGAACTAGAACGTTCGAGCATAATCGCGCTGTCTAGTGACATCGTACATGTGACGTTGAAGTATAAGCAACAGTTTGCTACATTGTAATAATTTTAGTTGTTTACTGTGCTCGTGAATTGAGCAGCCGTTCTTTGTGTTTTGTGAAAGATCGTGAATCTTCTAGAAAGTGTAGGCTAGGTAGTGAAATGGTCTGCCATACTATTATGTGACGTCTTTACATATTAGGATTTGGGGCTGAAATGAGCAGCCAAATTTTTGTAGCCTATTGTAGTTAATCTAGAAAATATTTTCTTTATTAATATTTATGAGTTTCAGTTATGTGTTTCATTCTGATAGGTTGCGTTGTATGATTTCTTGAAATATTCTGGAAATTGGTGTACTATAAAAGAATGGTGCTGGGAAGTGCAGATATACATTGTCTTGCATTGTCAGTTGTAGGGACACACAGTTTATCGTGGGTACATAGCCCGTGTGGGGTGTACATTGTGAGAGACGCAGCTTAGCGGTGGTGTACGTTGTGTGAGACTTTGTGTCGTCGGTGTGGACATTTGCAGAAGAGACTTTGTATCAGTGTTGGTGCATTTGGAAATGCATTGTGTGGAGATCGCATCGCTGAATTAAAATTTTGTTAGAACTGTTACTCCAGTATTGTCTACATCCTTAAGCCACGTGTGACGGGTTGCAGCTGCATGAAGTTTATTTAAAAGAACCTTACGGGCATGCGTCTGGTGTGTTTATCATACTACGACTATAACCCAACCATGTAACAGATCTTTGAAGTTGACCTAAAGTACCCACACCATCTACACGATTACCACAATGATTATCCATTGGCTGTTGAGAAAATGAGTTTGACGGGGAAAAAAGAAGACACTAAACTTGTGCCAAATTTGAATGACAAATTCAATTACGTATGTCACTATTGCTTACTGCAGTTTTACATCAGACACGGGTTAGTACAGTAGAAAGTTCAAAGAGGCATTCAATTTGATCAAAGTGCTTTTATGAAAGATTACAAAATGAAGAACACAACTCTGTGTGCAAGAGATGGCAACATTGCATTTGACAAAGACTTCTTTAAGCTTATGAACAATGCCTGTTTTAGCAAGACGATGGAAAATCCACATCACCGCAAAGATGTGAGACTGGTCACAACTAAATCAGGTGCAATTAAACTTACAGGTAAGCCACAGTACACAGTGTATAAAGAGTTTCATCCATCACTGTATGCAGTGTCACTCAAAAAAAAGAAGATTGTTTAACTGGACAAGCCAGTATTCATCGGTATGGCAATTTTTGAGTTAACAAAACTGTTGATGCTTGAATTCTACTATGATTACTTTAAACCAAAGTATCCTGAGTGTCATCTGTTATACACTGACACTGACTCATTGATGTGCCTACTGAAGACTTTTATGAAGACATGAAAACAGAGTTACACATGTATGACATGTCTGACTACCCTAAGGATCACCCGCTGTTTAGCTCACAAAACAAAAAAGTGCCTGGAAAGTTTAAAGATGAACCAAATGGAGTGCCTATAGTTGAGTATGTTGGACTGAGGTAAAAAATGTATTCTATACTGCACCAGAAGGGAAGTCAGTCGAAAGCCAAAGGAATAAAAAAAATAGAGATAAAAAATAAAGACATCCGCCATGAACATTACAAGCAAGTATTAGATGGCGCATTAATGCCTGACTATCTGAACAAGACACTCAGATCAAACAAACATAATCTTGAAATGATCCAAACACATATAAAGTCACTTGCAGTTGGGGACACAAAACGAGTGTTTCACAGCAAGGAAAAGGCTTATGCACCTGGACATTACAGACTTAAGTTATCTGAAGGTATTTGTGATGAACTGATTGATGAACTGATTGACGAATTGGTCAAAAGTGAGTAGCAGTGTCTGGGGGAATAATCTGTAATTCTTCTCTGACAAATTCCCTCTGTGGCACAGGCTCATATAGATAATAAATTGATGGGTTTCCAGGAACTACTTTTTATGTTGTGAACGGACGTAGACCAAATGGCGTCGGTTGCTCTGCGCCTGACATCATTTTCTGATTCTCCGGGTTGATATGATTTGTTAATGCTGTCGCTACTGTGGTAACATTCTTGTCAGTTATGGGTTTAGCATCCTTGTACCTTGCAGGAATGTCGACAACAGTTAGTGCATACTTGTATCATTTTTTCTTATTGTATCATGCAGTAAGAACAGGAGGTCCATTTGATGTGTGTCATTTAGCGTCACATTTTCAAAATGAGGTCTTGTTATTCTTTTTGGTGCAGGTAAATATATCTGCCAAATTGCCTGTCTCTGTAGCCAGTGTTTTATTTGGTCGAGTGTTACATCATTACCCACAGCCACATGTAATTTCTCTAATGCAGTTTTCCCTTTCCAGTAACCAATAGGGGAGTAATAAATTTTCGATAGTTTAGCCCCGGCTTTGGCATCGTTCATTTCTTCTAGCAATATAAACTCCTGTGAAATATACAAATGTCATGCCTACTAGAACAAATATTATCTCCCCGTTTCTTTGTTGTGTGCTTGGTTGATAGTTGTCGCTAAGTTTCAGCTGTGGGGTAGACATGTCTTCACAAATAACTGATTAACTGCGCCCTTAAACTCAGTTCCGTCATCGACCTGCACAAGTCTGGGGAATTTTAAAGGGCCTCGACTATAAGTTTTTGTTAATGCTGTCGCTACTGTGGTAACATTCTTGTCAGTTATGGGTTTGGCATCCTTGTACCTTGCAGCAATGTCGAAAACAGTTAGTGCATACTTGTAGGGTCAGTTACATGAGCCTTTTCTGTTAATGCCTTAAGCTGTAATTTTGTTTGTTTGTTATATTCGGCTAATCTTTTCCAGCCTCTACCCTTCCTGGAGTTATTGGTTTAGTGATCGTTTGAACCTGCGTCAAAACAGGGTTCTGTTGTAGGGTCATCTGGTTCTCATCCATTTGGTCCATCCTTTTCTTTTTCTAGAATTTTTTTTCAAAAAATCAATATGTCTCCCAGTAACAAGCAAAGTTACCACAGGTGCAAGGTAATTGCCAAACTTGTAAAACATGACGCATGCTAATTTGCCAATTGAACTTGAAACAATAGGGTTGCTTTCAAGGTCATGTGATAGACTGTCAGTGTCTACAGGTAGAAAGTGACTCACTGCTTTTGTGCATAGACAGACAAGAGATCGACTTAAATCACGAGTCATTAGTGAAGCGATGTGATTTTCATATTTAAATTGTAGTTTAATTAACTCCTCAGCCGTGAGGGATTCTGTATCTTCTGTCATGTATTGTTTTCCGAGATAAGCTTTGGATTTGCCTGAAACAACTACAGAGAGAAGGCACTGTTTTTTAGAGTCTAAGTCTTTGTTTTCTACAGCACTGATATCATTTAGAAGAAGTAATTTATAAAAAAAAAAAAAAAAAAAAAAAAAAAAAAAAAAAAAAAAAAAAAAAAAAAAAAATTGAAGCTATAATTAAACTCTTAAAATGCGCATTTTAGTGTGTACACACTTATGTCGTCGATATATTAATTAATTAGCTCAGGTATTAATTTTGCTTTGGTTGACAATGGCATTGATTTTGGAAATCTTTATTTTCACGGAGTAAGATAGAGGGGATTTGGAGAAATGTGAGCGCAGTGGTCATTATGAGCTTTGATAGCGAAAAATAGTTAATTAAAGGTTGTTTAATTAGGGTAATTAAAAAAAATGATTTTCCAAATAATCTCTATTATATTATCTCTCCTCTTGCGCCTTCTAAGGGAGGTGAGGAGAGGGAGATTAACTCCCTTGTGCAAGCTGTCACCAGCACTGTAACAGTAATTGTGCTGCATTAATGGGTAGACCATCGAAAACCGATGATGTCGTCATTGTGCATGACTTCTATTTGTGTTTGTGGGTGTGGCTTGCCAAGCCAATCCTGTAGCCACACCTGTGAGGGCAATGGGGGCACTGGAACGTAGCTGTGGGGAGAGTCGACGCTGTCTTTCTGCGAGCTCTGGCACTGGTGATCCATTAGCGCCGATAGTGTTCAAAGAGCATGTAGGCTTTCCTGGTGGTGGCACGCCAGCCAGATCTGTCTTGTGCTTGTGCTTCAAGTTCCTTTACCGGGAAGACAAAATACTTGAGGCTGTCTTGGGGGGGTGGGGGGGGGGGGGGTGGCTGCACTGCCAATATACGTATGTTGTATGCATGAAATCTGTGTACATTCAGGGCGAAAGAGCTTCAGCCGTCCCATGAACAATGGATGCAAAGTGGTTTCGGCAAGAGGTGGGGGCTCATGAGGATCTATACCTCTTGCAGTTGTGTGGTGTTCATTCACTTCTCGGCAGTGAAAAGGTTAAACAAATAAACAAAGGAAGCACGGAAAATAAAATGCGACACATTTCTCGCCCAGTATTGGCGGACTGTGGCTTACAGCAGATTGTATAACCTTTTGCTAGCGAAAGGCGATAGCGGTTATGATGGATTCCGAAAAGAGAATTAACCACACATCCACATCAGAACGAAACCAAACAGAGCATTCAGGCGGTTCTCTGTCTGGTACGAGCCAAGTTTTACAGAGCTGGAGAAGTAGAAAGTTGAAAAGGCCGTGGAGTTTAGCGAATGATGACGACGACGACAACTACGACGATGATGATGATGATCGTTCAGTGATCACAGATTTCAGAAACAAAATATACAGACTTTGGCAGTGAAAAGGTTAAGACCGTGTGAGCTGATGCGTAAACACGATAATAGTTAGGCTTCAGTGGCCTTTGAGATGGTGTTTGCTGGACTTCGATGAGATTGAGCGATTGTAAAACTCTTGACGTAGACAAAGGTCAGTTCATATTCATTTCTCCTGAATTTGCTCATTATCAAAATGAAACGGGTAATGTCAGTTTGCACATGCGAGACTAGGCCCATATAAATATTCCTAGTGAAGGCCGAAGGCGGTACTGTAACCGGACTGGGTGTAGGCGACTTAACTAGTTTATCAGATAGACAAAGACTGTCCATCTAATACAGTACTCAAGTGCCTACTGAGTTTAGTCCGCATCCCTTTTGTGGTCTAGGGAAGGGCTGGAGATTGCTGTGGAGAGTAAACTATAAGTCTACTCTAGTCCCGCTTGCGCACAAAATCCGTGTTTACTTGCCTCGCGTTGTGTTCAAAATCAAGTTATACCTGCGCAATGGACTGACCACAGCATCCAGAAAAAAAAACAAACTATTTTGACTGGATTTGGTGTTTGTTGCTGTTAGCGTTTCTACGGAGCTACCAACGTGCGCTCGCAGGATCAGTCACACCATCATACGTGTTACACTACTGACGCGTGCCTCCATATTGGCATCCGGATGTAGTTTCCGGTCACGTGCGATATGGGTAGCGTCTGTATGTAACTACCGAACACACGGGGCCGCCCTAATCAATAAAACGACCGGCCCTCCAGAACTATTACTATATGGGAAATGGATGGCATCTAATTAACGGGACCGTCGGCACGCGGGGACTCCCTAATGACGTAAAGGGACCGGCCCTAAACGAGGGGCGGGCCCTAAGTGGGAAGATGATTGATAAGGGCAAGGGTATATACATACTGGGCGACACAGGGACAGGGGAGACACACACAACAAGAGAGGGAACACAACGAGAGGAGAGTGAAGTAGAGGAGAGAGATGGACGAAAGTAGAAGAGGGAGCGACTAGAGAGAACGACCGAATTGTAGTCTGTGGTTGGTCTTGCCCAGCCCTAGACAATGCTCTTCAGACTGAAATAAACACGAGAGAAAACCATCACCGGACTTCAGTTGTTTTACGTGTTCATGGTACAACACGTAACAACCAATTTTGGTGCCGCGTGACCAGGATGTCAGAACGGGTTTAGCAGAACCATCGCAGGATGTCAGAACGAGATGGAAGACAGAACCATCGCCGATTCCAGAACGAGATGGAAGACAGAACTGTCGCAGAAGATGGCAGAACGACGCTACGTCAAAAGTACGATGACGCCGAGAACTGAAGACGCAACGAGAGGCAGACAGAACGAGATCGTGAAACGAGACTGAGAAGGAGCCGGTCGCAGACGAAACGACCTCGGGCCACAACCACCGTCACCAACGCTGGACAAACAGGTGAGTGACCTTTTTGTGTCATCGCTACAGTTTTGAGTAAGAGCCAGTAATATTTGTAGTTGTAGTGAAAATGGCAGAAGAATATGTAGGAAGACCACACCCACTTGACCCGGTGTTGGCCGCAATAGGTAGTCAGATAGAGAGGTTGTCATCCTAAGTTAATTTACAATCCATTTCACAGCTGATCCCCACCTTAAATGGAGATCAGCAACAGTCTGCAGAGGAAGTGGATCACTCTAGAGATAGGGGGTGTTTTCGATGCGGTTTACCACGCCACAAGGCACGCGATTGCAAGGCTAGGCGGATAAACGCAGTCGGTCAGCAAAAGTCGTCTTTGTCACAACAAAGGTATCAACACGTGCGCTGTTGGCGATGCGGGGGTTACGGCCACCGACAAAGAGAGTGCGGGGTTAAGGATAGGACAGGAGAGACAGGGAAACTAGAACGTTCTGCACTACGAGAAGCCGGTGAGCAGAACAAGGGAAACAGTAGTCTTTAAGGTAGGAAGTCAAAAGTTTAGAAGTCTCATAGATACGGGGACGGAAGTATCGTTGATTAGCAAGAAGTCGTATGAAAATTTGTAGAACAAGCCAAGACTAGAGAAAAGAAGGGTATCGCTACAGTCAGTCAGTGGGGAAGCGTTAGGATTTGTGGGCAGTATAGAATTAGACTTCAAAATTGAAAAGCAGTCGTTCAAACATCGTTTTTATGTAGTGAAAGAGATGAATAGAAATTTCATTTTGGGAAACGATTGGCTCGATAAGAACGGAGCACGCATTTATTTTGATTTGAGAAAGGTTAAGATCGGGAATGCGTATGTACCTTACAAACAAGACATGCACATATCTTCGTTAGTCAGAGTACACAAGACAAAAATATTGAAACCACATACAGCGGAGATTTGTCAGGCTAGAATAAAGAGTACACAGTACCTCAGTAAAGAAGAATGTTTAGAAGTCTCTGCGACAGATAGGGGGTTTGTTGCAGAAGAACCAGGACTATCTGTGATGAGTGGGGTAGTGAGAAACAAAGGTAGGACATTTCCTTTGATAGTTGCGAATCACACCAACAAAATGTTCAGGCTAAAATGGGGATGCGTGGTAGGCAAGGCAAACAGCGTATGTCAGGTAGAGTCACTGTCTAACAGAATGGAAGAACGAGAAGTCGCTCCCATTGAACTGACAGAAATCGATGCGCCTGACGCAATTAGGTCCACAGTCACTAAAGTGGTATCGGAGCATTCCGATTTGTTCGCGAGTAGCGATCTGGACTTAGGGCGCACCAACACTGTCAAAATGAGCATAGACACTGGAGACCACGCTCCAATAAGGGTGAAACCTTACCGCGTTCCCTTGCAGGATAGAGAGATAGTAGACAAAGCAGTAGATGAGATGTTAGAGGCAGGGATCATCAGAAGATCAATGTCGCCATGGTCTTTCAGCTTAGTAGTAGTGACCATAAAGATGGTTCAAAGAGGTTGTGCGTTGACTTTCAAAAACTAAACGAGATTACTAAGAAGTCGTCGTATCCACTACAGCTCATAGACAATATTTTGTCCTTGCTGGGGAAGGCAAAATATTTCACAAGGTTAGATATGAAATCGGCAGGTAGAGATGGCGGATCAAAAGAGTAGTGAAAAAACGGCTTCGCTTGTCACAAAGGACTATTTGAGTTCGCAGTCATGCCGTTTGGACTTTG
The DNA here is from genome assembly GCA_036245525.1 of Semisulcospira habei. Classification (NCBI taxonomy): domain Eukaryota; kingdom Metazoa; phylum Mollusca; class Gastropoda; family Semisulcospiridae; genus Semisulcospira; species Semisulcospira habei. The sequence continues at coordinate 131,462,074 of BTPG01000008.1, forward strand.
CCAGGCACCCCGTGTGTTCATGCTGTTGATGAACACAGTCTTGTTGGGGTTAGAAACATTTTGTTCGGCATATATGGATGATATTCTCATCTTTTCCGAAACAAAGGAGCAGCATTATCAGCACATAAAGGATGTGTTCGGTAGGCTCAGACAACATAAACTCAAGGTTACAAAGAAAAGTAGGTAATAACACTGTCAGGGGAGAGAAGTGTGCATGATCGACCAGTGATATAGATCTACTGTGGCCAAAGTACACACACACACACACACACACACACACACACACACACACACACACACACACACACACACACACACACACACACACACACACACACACACACACACACACACACACAAAAAGAGATAGGAAAGAGAGGGGGCGCTAATAAAGTGACTGGAAGCAATGCATATGGAAGCCCCCCCCCCACCCACCCCCGAAGGGGGGCGTATCACATATCTCACTGTTCCAGCCACTCAGTGCATGGAAATTTAAATCAAGGTCCCCCAAAAGGGGTCCAGATATTTAGCCGGTGTGGACAGCTGTATCGGTCTTGGCGACCTTTTCAGCACACCATCGGCAATACTGGAGGCGGCAGGAATTTCTGCCTACCTGCAATGACAGCCACATTTTACTGTGGTGTCTGCAGGGGCATACATTCCATGCCACCACCTAGAGTTAAATTTCCATGCACCCTAAAAGAGAACCTACCAAAAGGGGGGAAGGGGTTGTAGTCGATATTGTAGTAATAAATGAAAAGAAAAGGGGAGACTGCCAGTGCTAATATTTTAAGAAGGTTACAAAGTAAAGTAGGTAATAGCACTGTCAGGGGAGAGAAGTGTGCATGATCGACCAGTGATCATAGATCTACTATGGCCAAAGCACACCAAAAAAAAAAAAAAAAAGAAGAGATAGGAAGAGAGGGGGCGCTAATAAAGTTACTGGAAGCAATGCACATGGAAGCCCCCCCCCCCCCCCCCCCCCCCCCGAAGGGGGGCGTATCACATATCCCACTGTTCCAGCCACTCAGTGCATGGAAATGTAAATCTAGCTCCCCCAAGGGGGGTCCAGATATTTAGCCGGTGTGGACAGCTGTTTCGGTCTTGGCGACCTCTTCAGCACACCATCGACAATACTGGAGGAGGCAGGATTTTCTGTCTACCTGCAATGACAGCCACATTTTACTGTGGTGTCTGCAGGGGCATACATTCCATGCCACCACCTAGAGTTAAATTTCCATGCACCCTTCCAGTCACTTTATTAGAACCTCCTCTCTTTCCTATCTCTTTTTTTTTTTTTTTTTTTTTTGGTGTGCTTTGGCCACAGTAGATCTATGATCACTGGTCGATCATGCACACTTCTCTCCCCTGACAGTGCTATCACCTACTTTTCTTTGTAACCTTCCTAAAATATTAGCACTGGCAGTCTCCCCTTTTCTTTTCAACATAACTCAAGTTGAAACTGAAGAAATGTCAGTTCTTCGCCGAGGAAATACAGTACTTAGGGTTTGTGATAGTGAAGGAAGGAGTCAAACCAGACCCAGAAAAGGTGTCAGCAATTCGGACATTGCCGAATCCAACATGTATAAGGGAGTGTCGCAGCGTCATTGGAATGATGTCATACTATCGCAGGTTCATACCCAACTTTTCTGAGATAGCCGAACCCATCATCAATTTGACAAAGAAATTTGCCAGATTCAAGTGGTCTGCTCAGTGTCAACAGGCGTTTGATTTTCTCAAAAAAAGTTTGTCAGTAGTTCCTTTGTTGGTATATCTGGACACGAGACGTCCATATGTATTGTACACGGATGCTAGTGACGCATGTATCAGGGCGTGTCTGACGCAAGAAAGTGAGGACAACACAGGCCTCAAGACAGAAAAACCTATTTATTTTCTTTCCCACAGGTTGCGCCAGAGCCAGAAGAAGTGGTCTACCATAGAAAAGGAAGCATTTGCAATCCATTATGCATTATAGAAGTAGACCACTATTTGCACAATGCGCAATTCGTTGTTCGCACAGATCACAAACCGTTGAAGTATCTCTTAGAGTCACCTCTGCAGAATAAGAAGACTCAGATGTGGGCGCTAGGGATCGCAGGGTACAACTGCACTATAGAGTACATTCCAGGGCCACAGAATGTGTTGGCAGATTTGTTGTCTAGAGTGCCGCAAACAGACGGAAAGGAGTTAGCATCAGAAGAGATAGAAGAAACAGTTACAGAAGTGAGCGACAATGCGTTCCAGATAAGGGTGATTAATTCTAGTCAGTTTAGACCAAAGCAGTTTGCAGGTTGTCAGACGGATGATCCCAAAGAAACTCTAGAAAAGGTAGAGGTGACAGGGTTCGATATGATCACGGAGCAAGACAAGGATCCAGACATTGTTAAGTTGAAAGATCAGCTACTGAACGAGGAAGAACCGGCAAGTGTAAAAAGGAGGTATTTGTTCATAGAAGATGTCTTGTATTTCTTGTCGAAAATTGAAGCCGATCCAGTTGCGAGATTAGTGGTTCCATCCCATTTGGTGGAGCATGTCGTAAACCAGTATCATAACGGAAATAGGCACATGGGCCTTGACAAGACTTACGGCACCATCAAACAGAAGTATTTTTGGCCAAACATGTACAGGGGGTTGAACGAATACATAGGCGGTTGCATTACCTGTCAGCACATGGTTTTGCAGAAACAGAAAGCCCCAGTGCAGGAAATGGACGTTCCTCCATATCCTTTTGCGAAGGTTAGTGTAGACATACAGGGTCCATTCCCTACTAGTCTGTCTGGGAACAAGTACATTTTAGGGTTTGTATGCCATTGCAGTGGATATCCAGAGTGCTTTCCAGCACCAGATAAGTCGGCAGAAACTGTTGCTCAAATCTTGATGGATGAGATAATTCCACGACACGGCTGTCCTTTGCAGGTGGTTACTGATAATGGCACAGAAAACGTCAATCGGATCATGAGGGAGGTTCTCAGTGAACTAAACATAGATCATGTCTTGACGAGCTATTATCATCCACAGTTTAATGCTAAGGTAGAAAGATTTCATCGTACCACGAATGATATCATGTCGAAGAAAATACAGGAAGATATCCAAACGTGGGATTTGCACATCAATCATGCGTTGTCGGCATACAGGGTTAGCGTTTCAGAAACGACTCAGTGCTCTCCATTCTTTCTACTGTATAACAGAGATCCAGTGTTACCATTAGATAACATACTGAGGCCTAGACGGAAATATGTCGGCGAGGACCTTCATAAGGTAGCCTTAGAACAACAGCACAAATTGTTCACCCAGGTGCACCAACGGATAAAAAAAAAAAAAATCACAGAAGCGGGGGGTCAAAAGTGACGAAATCAAAGTCGGGGACCCAGTGTACTATAAAAATAATCAAAGGAAAAACAAGCTAGACAGCAAATGGAAACCTTACTATAGAGTGGTCGAGCAAATAACCCCAGTAACGTACAGGATTAGGAACCAGTTGATTGGTGAAGTAGTAAAAGTGCATACAGAGCACATAAGACTCGCTAAATTAGATGAGTGGCCTAAACCCTCAGCGGAAACAATTAGGCCCCTCAGAAAGACTAATTATGCGATCGCACCGGAAGACAGCTCTTCCAGTGACAGTGAAGATGTAGGCGACTTACCTTCAAGAGAGAGTTGGATCAAAAGACAGCGTAGGGAACGTGAGAACTCGTCTTCAGAAGACGACATACCTCTCATGGAGTTAGCAAAAAAGGGTTAGACGCCAGAACAGGAGACAACCAGTCGAAGCAGAATCGGCTGATGTTAGCTCGGGCGATGGCACATCAGATAACTCTGATGATGATAGGATAAAGCATGTGAACGCAATCCTGCCTAAGTCTAGGAGTAAAGGGGTGAGGTGGTTATTAAAGGCTATAGGATATCTACTTTAGGCTTCATTTAAAATGCAACTCTCAAGTGGTATTGAGAGAAGATCAATCAGGAAATCGTGCAGGTAATGCAGTTTTGGGTGTATGAGTATACAACTACGGGTGTAAATTACATTTTGCAGAAGTGCAAGATGAGGTTCGTCCTCTGACTCATGATATTGGGTTTAACAGATAATGCTTATAATTTATTAGTAATGACAGTAATCATGTCAATTATAGGCGAAATAGTGGGAGTAGCCCGATATTTTGATTTGTTAAAAGCTGGCCCTTTATCGAGACTTAGGCGAGGACATAGTGGAGTCACTCGACCTACACTGGACCCGGGATCGTTGGCTACAACTGTGGCGGACGACAATGTCTACAGAGCAAGTGCCTCCGCACTGATGATGGAAGACAGGGTGGAACTGAAGACGACATCGCCAGTCGTGAAATTCTACCCGGCCTTGAAATGAGGCGGCCTACGAGGTGGCGGAATTATGTTGGGACTGTGAGCGCAATGGTGCCCATGAGAGACGAACAATTTGTTGACAATGAACTCTTTCTCTTTTATTTTATATTATAATTATGTATTTGGATGGAATAGTTGTTATTATAATTGGAAAAGATATCACGCACCAATTTGAAATGTATTTTGATTGTGTAATGATGTGTAATTATATTGTTATTATGTCCCGAAGTGTACACCCCCTGAGCAAGAAAGAAAAATAATCCTGAACGGGATGTATTTTTCTCGGGTTAGGGAGGAATGTTACACTACTGACGCGTGCCTCCACATTGGCATCCGGATGTAGTTTCCGGTGACGTGCGATGATGGGTAGCGTCTGTATGTTACTACCGGACACGCGGGGCCACCCTAATCAATATAACGGACCGGCCCTCCGGAACTATTACTATATGGGAAATGGATGGCATCTAATTAACGGGACCGTCGGCACGCGGAGACCCCCTAATGACGTAACGGGACCGACCCTAAACGAGGGGCGGGCCCTAAGTGGGAAGATGATTGATAAGGGCAAGGGTATATACATACTGGGCGACACAGGGACAGGGGAGACACACACAACGAGAGAAGGAACACAACAAGAGGAGAGTGAAGTAGAGGAGAGAGATGGACGAAAGTAGAAGAGGGAGCGACTAGAGAGAACGACCGAATTGTAGTCTGTGGTTGTTCTTGCCCAACCCCAGACAATGCTCTTCAGACTGAAATAAACACGAGAGAAAACCATCACCGGACTTCAGTTGTTTTACGTGTTCATATTACAACATACGTGCACGGACGTACACACAAACAAACTTCTCGCACTGACACACGCACAATCTCAGTCTCGCTCTCACTCTAGCTGAGCATCATAAGATGGAAATAAGATTCCAAGATTTATTTATACCAGGAATTCACGATGAAACAAACAACATGATCAAACCAATACAAAATGATTTGTCCTAATAACCTTAAACACCTTAGGCCTAACACCTATACCTTAACACGAGCTAGCGAACCTAGCTCCTAAGCCTGACACCTACAACACTAGACATAACAACCAACACAAATAAAAACCAGATTCTAATAACTACAGGAGTTCTAATTAACTAAACATGCCTTAATCTACCCGTAACTGCTCTTAATTAACTATGTATTCCCTTACAGGAATTCTAAATAACTAGGTGCGAGTCCTTTGCAAGGATTCTAACTAAGTGCGCCTTAATATACGTCGCAGTGGACAGTAAAGGACTTGCACCTTAGTTAACTGTTCTGATGCTGTGTTCTTTAATACCATATGACGGGCCTGTGTTACACGCGTTCACTGCTGTCACAGAGGAGACTGTAAAGCAACTGATTATTTCCTCACCCACCAAATCTTGTTCCCTTGACCCCATTCCCACCTCTATACTCAAGCTATGCCCTGATGAGCTTGTCAGTGTGATAACCAGAATTATTAACTTGTCTCTGGAGTCGGGGTCTGTGCCTCGGCATTTTAAGCAGGTTGTGGTAATTCCATTGTTGAAGAAGGCAGGGATGAATGCAAACTTGCTGAAGAATTATAGACCAATGTCTAATCTTCCATTTCTTTCCAAGATTCTGGAGAAAAATTGTGCTGAGTCAGCTCATGTCACATCTCAGTTGTAATGATTTACTTGAACTGTATCAGTCTACATATCGAAGAAATCACAGTACTGAGACAGCATTGCTCCACATTATCAATAGCCTGCTTACACATGCTGACGCTGGACATGTCTCTTTGCTATCATTATTAGACCTGTCCGCGGCGTTTGACACGCTGGATCATGGGATTCTTTTAGAACGCCTACGCGTGTCTTTTGGTATTTCCGGTCCAGCGCTGAAATGGCTCAAGTCTTACCTTTTTGAAAGATATCAATCTGTATGTGTGAATGGGATCATGTCTCAGCCTGTGCTTTTGAAGTATGGTGTCCCACAAGGGTCTGTTTTGGGTCCTCTGCTGTTTTCTTTGTACACTGAACCAGTTTCCCGAATCATCAGCCAGAATAGCTGTGAGTATCACAAGTATGCTGATGACACTCAGATCTCTAAGTCTGACCATCCTGGTAAACTGCAGACCATTGTCTCCAATGTGGAGAAGTGTATAGTTGAAGTCAAAGACTGGATGACTTACAACATACTCAAGTTAAATGATGACAAAACAGAGAGCATGCTTGTTGGTACTCGAGCTAAAACATCTGCCTCCAGCAGTGATCACATTTCCATAGGTGGCCATGACATTTCTTTCAAATCCGATGAAAAAAATCTGGGTGTATTCCTGGATTCGAGTTTATCGAAGGAAAAACAGGTTAGCCATCTTTGCCGCACTGCCTACCTGGAGCTCCGCAGAATAGGCATGATCAGATCCTTTTTGACAGAAAAGGCTACTGCCCAGCTCGTATGCTCTCGCATTCTGTCCCGTCTAGATAATAATAATAAATAATAATTACGGTATTTATAATGCGCTTATCTTATAATAATTATAACTCTAAGCGCGCACTCACAACTCGGGCAAGCATGCGCACGCTTTAGACGACTCACGTACAACAAATGGTGAAATATATTGCGACAGTCATCTTTTGTGGGGAGTGTGGTGATATAGTGCTAGAACTGTTGAAAGAGGTGAGTTTTGAGGGCGGACTGAAAGGAGGAGAGAGAGTCTTTCTGACGGAGAGAGAGTGGGAGAGTGTTCCAGGTGGATGGACCATAAACTGAGAAGGCGCGGGGGCTGAAAGTGCTGAGTTTGGTGCGGGGGATGTGGAGACGGAGAGGGCCGGAGGCGGAGCGGAGGGAGCGGGAAGGAGTGTAGGGGTGAAGTAAGTTGGAAAGATAGGCAGGAGCGCAGTTGTTCAGGGATTGGTAGGAGAGAGACAGAATCTTGTATTGGATACGCTGTGGGATGGGAAGCCAGTGAAGAAGTTTGAGCAGGGGTGTGATGTGGTCGGATTTTTTCTTTCTGAGGACGAGGCGGGCAGCATTGTTCTGGATGCGCTGGAGAGTGGAAGTGGTAGAGTGAGGGAGGCCGGAAAGGAGAGAGTTGCAGTAGTCAATGCGAGATAGAATGAGAGAGACAGCAAGTTTGGTGGCAGCTTCGGTGGTGAGGTATTTTCTGATCTGACTGATGCGGCGGAGGTGAAAGTAGCATGCCTGGGCAGTGGCGGAGACGAAGCTGGTCATGGTAAGAGAGGAATCAAGAATAACGCCAAGGTTTTTGGCCGAGTCACTGAGGGAGATGGGGGTGCTGTCGAGTTGAAGGTGGAGAGAGGGATGGAGCTGGGAAAGTTTCTGGCGAGTGCTTACCAACATGGCTTCCGTTTTGTCGTCGTTCAGTTTAAGCTTGTTTGCTGTCATCCAGTTTTTCACGTCTTCATAGCAGTCAGCCGTGCGAGTCAGTAGTGACTGAGTGTTGTCGAGTTTGTCTTTGTCTAGTAGTTGTGAGTCGTCAGCGTAGAGGTGGTGGCGTATGTGGTGAGACTGTATGATGTTGGACATGGGGGAGGTGTAGAGTGTGAAAAGGACCGGGCCCAGGACGGACCCCTGTGGTACTCCGCAGGAGAGCGTGACTGGGTTGGAGGAGACGCCGTCAATGGTGACGGACTGCTGTCTGTCGGAGAGGTATGAGAGAAACCAGGAGTGAGCAGAGTCAGTGATGCCAAAGGAGTGACGAAGGCGGTGGAGGAGGATAGAGTGGTCTATGGTGTCGAAGGCGGCAGAAAGGTCGAGTAGCGTAAGAAGGGAGATGTTGCCTGAGTCGGTGGAGAGAAGCAGGTCGTTTAAGATGTGTAGAAGGGCTGTTTCAGTGCTGTGGTGTTTGCGATAGGCAGACTGGAATGGACTGAGGAGGTTGTTGTCGGCAAGGTGGAGGTTGAGCTGGTTGAGAACAACCTTCTCAAGAAGCTTGGACAGGAAAGAGAGATTGGAGACTGGGCGATAGTTTTTTAGTTCGTTTGGGTCGAGGTTGTGTTTTTTGAGGAGAGGACGGACGATGGCGGACTTGAAGATATCAGGGACTGAACCGTTCTCAAGAGATGTGTTGATGATGTCGGTAATGAAGGGCAGAAGTTTTGGAAGGCCGTCCCGGTAGAGAGAAGCTGGGAGGGGGTCTAGTTCGCAGGTTTTGAGAGGCATGGACTTTATGGTTTTGAGGACTTCTTCTTGAGAGACGGGGCGGAAGGACGAGAGGGGGGTGCCGGAAAAGGGGGTGTCGGGAGGGCAAGGAGGGGAAGGCAGAGAGTCGAGTGTGTTGCGCAGAGTTTGAATTTTGTCGGAAAAGTAGTTGGAAAAAGCGGACGGGAGTTCTTCTCTGCTGTGTGTGTTGGGGAGAGGAGTGTCTTTAGGAGTGCCTAGGAGTGTGTTCATGGTAGCGTAGAGGGTTTTGGAAGAAGTAGATTCCAGGATTTTGTTTTGAAGGTGTTTACGTTTGGAGTCGGAGATCATTCTGCAGACTTTGGATCTAGTTGCTTGGAAGATCTGTCTGTGAACGGTGAGGTCAGATGAGCGCCAGAGGCGTTCCGCTTGTCGGCGCTCGCGCTTGGCCTCAGCTATGTCGTCAGTGAGCCAGGGGGAGGGGGGTCGGTTGGGTATGGAGCAGGTGGTGACAGGTGCATGGGTGTCTAGAAGTTTTCGAAGGGAGGAGTCGAAGTGGGATGCAAGATCAGGAGAGGAGGCGGGGTCCAAGAGAAGGTCGACAGCTTCATCGAAGAAGCTCTGTCGGTTGACAGATTTCAGTTTGCGGCGAGTGACAAGGAGCTTGGGTTTTTTTCAGGGGAGGTAGGTTGAGGTAGATTACTGTAATTCCCTTCTTGCTGATATCTCATCTGATCCACTCACTCGCATTAAGCGTATCCAGAATAATAATTAGTCCTTCGCAAAAAACGCACTGATCATGTCACACCACTGCTAAAGCATCTCCACTGGCTACCTGTCAAACAGAGAATAGAGTACAAGCTGGCCATTTTGGCATACAAACACTATGGCAATACGCTTCCTGCATATCTGTCTTTTTCCCTTGCATCGCACAATCCTAGTAGAAGTCTACGCTCAAGCTCACAGAAACTGCTTGTTCAGCCCAGAGTCAGCCTAAAAACTGCTGGTGCCCGTTCTTTCAGTTATCAGGCCCCTCACGTCTGGAACTCACTTCCACTGCATGTCCGTCTATCCCTTACCCTGATGACCTTCAAAACAATTTAAAGACCCATCTTTTCCAGGTAGCATACCAAGATTAGCTTAGTCTGGATGTGCTGCCTGGAAATGTTGGCTGTTTTCGTATGGGTAGCCCATGTAGGTAGTGTGTGTGTGTGTGTGTGTGTGTGTGTGTGTGTGTGTGTGTGTGTGTGTGTGTGTGTGTGTGTGTGTGTGTGCGTGTTTCGTGTTAGGAATGCGCGTACATGGTGCGAGCACGTGTCTATTTAAAGAGTGAGTGCGTTCTAATTTTTCTCCTTTTTAATATTATTTCTATGTCCTGTAAAGCGCTCCGAGCTTGCTGTCCGTGGGGAAGGGCGCTATATAAAAGCTATGTATTATTATTAGTATTATTATTATAGATTATAATTAACTAAGGTGCAAGTCCTTTACAAGGATTGTAACTAAGTGCGCCTTAATATACCGTCGCAGTGGACAGTATAGATTCTAATTAACTAAGCATGCCTTGATATACCGTCGCAGTGGACAGTATAAATTCTAATTAAAAACAGGGAGACAAGAGAGAAAATCGTGCAGAAATTCTAAACTAAGTGCGTATTAATATACCGTTGCAGTGGACAGTATAAATGCTAATTAACTAAGCGTGCCTTAATATACCGTCGCAGTGGACAGTATACATTCTAACTAAACAGGAAGACAAGATAGAAAACATAACTATACGTCCTGTGTAGGACGGAAGCTTCGCATGCAAGGAGGCCTGCCCGACTTTGCTGCAAGTGCAAAGTGCACATTTTTAAGGGATAGGGACTTCCAGCTCTCGCTGATTTCGTCCAGTGGGGGTGAGGCGAGGGTGTGGGAGGGTGGGGGTGGGGGTGTCGGTCTGGCTGTCTGTCACTCCGTCGCGCAGCGGCTGGTAGTGTTGCCGGGGCCGGACGGGTGGTGGTGAAGGAGGCGGGTGATGTGGCCGGTGAACCGTCGCTAGTACCAGGCTGGTGGTGTTCAGGGTGGTGGGCCAGATATTCATGTGCCTGTTGCTGGTTTGTTTGGCGTCTGTTCGCCTTTAAAAGAGCGGCTTTCTGTTTGCGTGACGACATGGCGTAGTGCTTCGTGCGGTGGACCGTTCATGGGGCGCTGAGGCGTGTAGCTGTCGACCTTCTCCTGGACCCCGCCTCCTCTCCTGATCTTGCATCCCATTTCCACTCCTCCCTTCCAAAACTTCTGGACACCCATGCACCTGTCACCACCTGCTCCATACCCAACCGACCCCCGACCCCTGGCTCACTGACGACATAGCTGAGGCCAAGCGCTAGCGCCGACAAGCGGAACGCCGCTGGCGCTCATCTGATCTCACCGTTCACAGACAGATCTTCCAAACAACTAGATCCAAAGTCTGCAGAATGGTCTCCGACTCCAAACGTAAACACCTTCAAAACAAAATCCTGGAATCCACTTCTTCCGAAACCCTCTATGCTACCATGAACACACTCCTAGGCATTTCTAAAGACTCTCCTCTCCCCAACACACACAGCAAAGAAGAACTCCCGTCCGCTTTTTCCACCTATTTCTCCGACAAAATCCAAACTCTGCGCAACACACTCGACACTCTGCCTTCTCCGCCTTGCCCTCACGACACCCCCTTTTCCGGCACCCCCTCTCGTCCTTCCGACCCGTCTCCCAGGACGACGTCCTCAGGACCATAAAGTCCATGCCTCTCAAAACCTAGGAACTAGACCCTCTCCCAGCTTCTCTCTACCGGGACTGCCTTCCAAAACTTCTGCCATTCATTACCGACATCATCAACACATCTCTTGAGAACGGTTCAGTCCCTGATATCTTCAAGTCCGCTATCGTCCATCCTCTCCTCAAAAAACACAACCTCGACCCAAACGAACTAAAAAACTATCGCCCAGTCTCCAATCTCTCTTTCCTGTCCAAGCTTCTTGAGAAGGTCGTTCTCAACCAGCTTAACCTCCACCTCGCCGACAACAACCTCCTCAGTCCCTTCCAGTATGCCTATCGCAACATCACAGCACTGAAACAGCCCTTCTACATATCTTAAACGACCTGCTTTTCTCCACCGACTCGGGTAACATCTCCCTTCTTAAGCTACTCGACCTCTCTGCCGCCTTCGACACTATAGACCACTCTATCCTCCTCCACCGCCTTCATCACTCCTTTGGCATCACTGACTCTGCTCACTCCTGGTTTCTCTCCTACCTCTCCGACAGACAGCAGTCCGTCACCATCGACGGCGTCTCCTCCAACCCAGTCACGCTCTCCTGCGGAGTTCCACAGGGGTCCGTCCTGGGCCCGGTCCTTTTCACACTCTACACCTCTCCCCTATCCAACATCATCCAGTCTCACTACATACACCACCACCTCCACGCTGACGACTCACAACTACTAGACAAAGACAAACTCGACAACACTCAGTCACTACTGACTCGCACGGAAAAAACGGAAGCTATGCTGGTAGGCACTCGCCAGAAACTTTCCCAGCTCCCTCCCTCCCTCCACCTTCAACTCGACAGCACCCCCATCTCCCTCTCCGACTCGGCCAAAAACCTCGGCGTTATCCTCGATTCCTCTCTTTCCATGACCAGCTTCGTCTCTGCCACGGCCCAAGCATGCTACTTCCACCTCCGCCGCATCAGTCAGATCAGAAAATACCTCACTACCGAAGCCGCCACCAAACTTGCTGTCTCTCTCATCCTATCTCGCATCGACTACTGCAACTCTCTCCTTTCCGGCCTCCCTCACTCCACCACTTTCACTCTCCAGCGCGTCCAGAACAATGCCGCCCGCCTCGTCCTCAGAAAGAAAATTTCCGACCACATCACTCCCCTGCTCAAACTCCTTCACTGGCTTCCCATCCCCCAACGCATCCAATACAAGATTCTGTCTCTCTGCTACAAATCCCTGAACAACTGCGCTCCCGCCTATCTCTCAAACTTACTTCACCCCTACACTCCTCCCCGCTCCCTCCGCTCCGCCTCCGACCCTCTCCGCCTCCACATCCCCCGCACCAAACTCAGCACTTTCGGCCCCCGCTCCTTCTCAGTATACGGTCCATCCACCTGGAACACTCTCCCACTCTCTCTCCGTCAGAAACACTCTCTCCTCCTTCCAGTCCGCCCTCAAAACTCACCTTTTTCAACAGTTCTAGCATTATACCACCACACTCCCCACCCCAAGCAGACTGTCGTAATGTATTTCACTATTTGTGGTTCGTGAGTCGTTGTCTGAAGCGTGCGCATGCGTGCGCGAGTTGTGAGTGCGCGCTTAGAGTTATAATTATTATAAGATAAGCGCATTATAAATACCGTAATTATTATTTTATTTTGTTTAGTTGGCTTGCTGTAGGAGAGGCGCGGAGGACCGTCCACTCTGTCCAGTTGCTGTGAGTCGAATGATCCCCCGACTTTGCTGCAAGTGCAAGTGCAAATTTTTAAGGGATAGACTAGACTTCCAGCTCTCGCTGATTTCGTCCAGAGGGGGTGGGGCGGGGGTAGGGGGAGGTGGGGGTCTGGCTGTCTGTCACTCCGTCGCGCAGCGGCTAGTGGTGTTGCCGGGGCCGAGTGGGTGGTGGTGGAGGAGGCTGGTGATGTGGCCGGTGAACCGTCGCTAGTACCAGGCTTGTGGTAGCTGGTGGACCAGCCACTGCAGGATGCCCTCTATGAGTGTAGGCGGGGGTGGTGGTGACCGGTGGAACCCTCGTTGGGTTGGTGGTGGTGGTGGCTGGTAGCTTCGTGGCGCGAATTCGGGGGTGGTGGCCAGTGGAGGCGGGGTCTTGGTGTGGAGCGTTGGGTGAAGGGTCGATGAGGTGGTGGGATTCGGAGGTGTGGCGGTGGTGTCGCGAGGAGGGGGGTTTTCTTGGGTGCCTGCTGGCGTTGTCTGGCAGATCTTGGAGGTCTTCTCCTGCGACTGGCTGTCGGGGGTGCTTTTGGTTGGTGGTCTTGTATTGGTTGGGGTGGGCCAGTGCTGGCGTCTTGGGTCGTTGTCATTGTGGTGGAGCATTCCACTTCTCTTGTGGTCGTCGGGGTGGTGCCGGGTTTTTGTGCTTGGTTGATGGGGTGGCTGAGGTCCCCTTGTGGTTCAGTTCGACGGTGGCTTGGCTGTCGGTTTCTCGTGCTTGGGGGACTGCCTGGCTCTCTTGGCTGGCGGTCGGTGGTGCATAGATGTCGGCGAGTGCCCCTGTATGGAGCAGCAATCGGGTGGAGATTAAGGCTCGGTGGTAGTCATCCCCGCGCGCTGCAAGGATGGCTGGTACAGCTGATTGGAGCAGCAGGACTGTGCCGTTGATGTCCAGTCCCCGAAGCCGGACCTCCCTCTCTTCTGTGAACCTGGGCCCCTCCCGAGTTAGTTGTTCGGGGATGAGGATCCCGGGGGGGGGGAGGGAGGAGGCGGGAGGGGAGGGGGAGGGGGAGGGGGGGAGGGGGCGGAAGTCCAACTCTGGAGATGGCTCCGACACGTCCTGTACTTCTTCTTCTATTTCTTCTTCCACTGGTGGTGGTGGGGGTTGGGCGGTGACTGGTAGGTTCGCTGCTGCGAGGTTTGGAAATATGTTCGCTCTTAGGAAGGCGTCCATCTTGAGGAATACTCGTACTGGTGGCAAGGGCATTGGGTGTCGTTGCCACATTTCTTGCAGGCTGTACTCAGGTGACGCACGTGGTGTCTCTGGCTGCGTCGTTGGTGGTGGTATTGGTGGCGACATAGGTTGGTTCTGTCGCCTTGTTTCTTTTCTGGAGTTGGAGCTCGGCGTAGGCTGTGATCTCAGTTCAGGGTGGTGGACCAGATACTCATTTGCCTGTTGCTGGTTTGTTTGGCGTCTGTTTGTCCGTAAAAGGGCGGCTTTCTGTTTGCGTGACGACATAGCGTAGTGCTCCGTGCGGTGGACCGTTCACTGGGGCGTTGAGGCGTGAAGTTGGCTTGCTGTAGGAGAGGCGCGGAGGACCGTACTGTGCAGTTGCTGTGAGTCGAATGTGCCGCCGCCCCGACTTAGCTGCTAGTGCTAATTTTAAAGGACACGGACTTCCAGCTCTCGCTGATTTCGTCCAGGGTGGGGTGGGGTGGGGGGGGGCGGGTTTCGGGGGTGGGGGGGGGGGGGTTATGTTCTGACTGTTTGTCGCCGATGTCCGCGCATCGCTTTTGATCAACCTCTCGACGTGTCCGTCCGCGCCTTGGGAGGCTGGGTCGTTGGGGTGGGGGGGGGGGGGGGAGCTGTTGTTCCCTTCTTTGATCTTTGGTGGTGTCTGGCTCCTGCTTTCTCCTTTGGGGTCACAGTCCAAGGCCCGTTTTTTTTTTTTTTTTTTTTTTGTTGCCCGCACCGTACTTCCCCTTACTGTTTGAGGGGGGTTGATTTTTTACTAACCCCCCTATACGTGTTTCTGTATTTCTCTGGAGGGGGGGTGTTGTACCCTCCATTGCCCAGGGAGTGCATGGACGAAGGATGCTAAACCTCCCTGTTTACCCTATTTATTTTGATGGGTGGTGACCTACGCATGCGAGCGGGGAGTCACGCGTTGTCGGAGTGCCATCTAGGGTACCTCGCCTTATAGGTTGTCTAACCCCGCTATCCCGCAGAGTAGACATTCCAGGAGTGTCCTCCTCTACGGCCAAATACGAAAAAGATGGACCTCGGAGCCCTCTCTCCGCTAGGAGGGGGGCAATTGAGCAAAAAGCCTCCAGGTACGATACCTTTGAGCGGGCTTGCCCTGGAACTACTTGGGGGGGGGGGGGGGGCTATCTTAACGTACCGGGGGCGGAACAATAAAGGAAAGTAACGTGTACAGACAAAAAACCGAGAAAAAAAAAGGGAAAGGGTGATGTGATGGGTGGTTCCTGGGCACCCCCCCCCCCCCCACGCCCGAACGGACCCACCGAGCCCGGCGGTGGCCTCCGCCGGACCGGGGGGCCCACCCGTGGCATGGGGGGAGGGGGAGGGGGTGGCCAGGGACCGGGTGATTGGTGATGATGAGGATGATGTGACATCTTTTTATTAACCATGGGGAGGTGGGGCGGGTGCGGAACCATGAGGTGGAGTGGCGATGGGGGTGACCTGTGTTTGCTGTTCGGCCCTGTCGGGCCCACGGCAACACTTCGCGAGTGGATAGTTTGAGAATAAGTGGGGAGGGGCCGGTGGGGGGCGGGGTCCGTCACCGCGTGACTCTAGGAGGGTGTTATCCTGCGCATAGGGCACCACCCATTATCTATGTTTATAAGGAGTGCATTGACGATGGATGCTAAACCTCCTTTAGTCGGGCCTATGTTATTTGAGTGTTTGTCCCCCCTCCGTTCAGGCTGGACTCCAGCCGCCCGGATTTGCCTGCTCTCTAATTTCTCCCCCTATATTCCTCCCCGGGTCTGTCCCAGTTTAGTCCCGGGGGGCCCAGTGTGGGGCCGGGACTCTTCGGGGCGCGCCGCGGCTCCCGAGCCCGGTCTGCGGTGGTACTGCCAGCCTCGGTGCGGGCACCGCGGAGCTCCCCGGGTCCCTGCCCCCTCCGGGTAGGGTTAGGAGTTACGGGCCATGTTTACCCCGTCCATAGGGGGCACTCCGCGACCCGGCCGGAGGAGAAAAAAAAGAGGGTGGGGGGGGGGGAATATGAAGGTGAGACTACTCTTTATTATCCGTGGGGTGGGGGGCGTGTGCTCGGGCCATGAGATGAAGGGGTGGGAGGTGATGGATTCTCCCTCTCCCCTCCCCCGTCGCACCACCGGCCTTTATTGAGGGGACGACGGGGTGGGGCGGGAGTGGATAGAGTACGAGAGGCTGTGGGGGTGGGGACGTGAGAGCAGGCACCGGGCAGTTCTGGGAGACCTGACTCGGGGGGGGGGGGGGGGGGGTGGGGGGCTTCCCACTACCTAGGGAGCTATCTTTGAGCGCTCCGGCTGGGCTGCCCGGGCGGGGTGGTTGTGATGGGAGTGGGAGGCGTGCTCATGACGGGGAGGGGGAAGCAGTTTTTATTACCGCGGGGGTTGGGGGAGGGGGGGGGGCCGGTGCTTGGCCATGGTCGATGATAGGGGATGATTGGTGGTGGGGGACCCCTTCACTCTCTCTTCTCATTCTTCCTTCAATCTTCATTCTTTTATTGTCTTTCACGCACTCATATTTTCCCCTTTTAGTTCATTCTCACACCCGTTGTGCCCAGCCGGGAGTCTGTCTATGTTTGAGCACTCCGACTTTGCTGCAAGTTGCAAATTTAAAAGGGATGGGGACTTCCAGCTCTTGCTGATTTCGTCCAGGGGGGTGGGTCGGGGGGTTGGGGTGTCAGTCTGCCTGTCTGTCTGTCGCTCCGTCGCGCTGCGGCTGGTGGTATTGCCGGGGCCGGGTGGGTAGTGGTGGAGGAGGCGGGTGGTGTGGCCGGTGGACCATGGCTTTTTAGTGCCAGGCGGGGGGGGGGGGGGGGGGGGGGGAGGTTGTATGCCAGCCACTCTAGCATATCTTGTAGAAGTGGTGGCGGTGGTGGTGGTGGCCGGCGAAACCGTGGCGTGCCTGGGAAGTTGTGGTGGAGGTGGCGGTGGCCAGTGGAGCCTGGGCTTGGGGGTTGGGCGTTGGGACGGGCGGGGTGGATGGCGGTGGTGAGATGGCAGGCGAAGGTGGGGTGGAGGCGTGGGGAGTAGTGCCGGGCGTTTGTTTCGGAAGCGCTTTGGTGGTCGGTGACGTTTCCGGGGGCCGGTGGTCGGCTTGTTGGCTGGCGGGCGTGGGGTGGTAATAATAATAATAATAATAATACCGTTATTATATAGGAGCTTTTTCTCAATTTTTGCGCGAATAGACTCAAAGCGCCGCGAAACCCAACACGCACCCTCACGTAACAGACACGGATTTACGCCATTTAAGACAAACACAATACAAGACAGACGAAGGGCCAGTTCAGCTACTGAAGTTACAGAGATTTTTGATCGCTTGTATTTGAAATTTGTAAAGTGGCCTGAAACCGGTACCAAAGTGTGGGGGGTGGGGGGTGGGTGGGTGGTGGCCTCTTGCTGTGCTGGGTCGGTCGCCGTACTCTTCGACTCGCTGGTTGGGACTGGGGTTGCGTCTGTGCCTGTCTCTTGAGTCTGCGGGACGGTGTTGCCGCAACCTCTGTGTTTGGTGGCGGTGGGTGCGGTGCCGGTCTTCTTCGTAGCTGTTTGTGGGGCGGCGGTTGTTGCCTGACATTCCCCGTTGGCTGTCGTGGCTGTCGCTTGGCTGGCTGTGCTCTCTGTCTTGGGGGGTTTCAGATCGTTGAGCGCACCTGTGTACACTAGCCACCGGGACGTGACCAGCGCTTGGTGGTAGGTGTCTCCGTCTGTTGATAGGATAGCTGGAATGGCGTCCTGAAGTAAGAGCACCAGATCGTCAAAATCCATTCCCCGGAGCCGAGTCCCCTCCTCTTCTGACGATGCCGGCCGTTCCCGAGTTAGTGGTTTGGGGATGGGGACCGGCGGTGGGGAGGGCGGGAAGTCCGGCTCCGAAGACGGTTCTATCGAGTTCTCGGGCTCCACTTCTTGTGGGGGTGGTGACTGGGGGGTTGCGGGTGCCGTTTCTTCTTCGTGGTAGTTGTTCCGCGCTATTGTAGCGGAACTTGGAGGGCTGTAGGCTCTTGCGAGAAGAGCGTCCAGTTTGGGGAACATTCCCCTTGGTGGTGTGGGTAGCGGGAACCTCCAATTGGATTCTTGCAGATCTTGATCGTAGTCGTAATCGGTTGCTGGCGCTCGGGGTGTTACTGGCTGCGCCGTTGGAGGAGGGATGATCGGCGGCGACATCGGTCGATTTTGCCGTCTGTTTTCTTTTGGTGGCTTCGGCGTGGTTCCCGGCCGTAGTTGAGGGTACTCGGTCAGATATTCGTCGGCCTGTTGCTTGTTCGTTTGGCGACGGTTTCTGTTCGCCCTTAGAAGGGCGGCGTTCTGCTTCTCGCTTGCCATGTGCGCTGAGCGGTCGACCGTCCTGGAGCGTTGAGGCGTGAAGCTGGCTTGCTTGGTCTTGCTTGCATGGCGAAGAGCGGGGTCCGTCCTCTTCGTCAGACTGCAGCGAGTCGAATGATGCCGACTTTGCTGGTTGGTTAGTTCGGGTTTAACGTCCACAGTCCGACTTTGCTAGTAGGCACCCACTATTTATACTCTCACTCTCAAGAGTGTGTTCGGTGTGCCTCGCACTAATTGGCTGACATACTCGCTCTTGACACATAGCTGTGTCGCCAGCTTTTTAGTCTGTGGGCGTGCTGGGGAAAATATGTGCCACTGTACCGAAACACTGGGCTAAAATCGTCTCCCCCGCTACAGTACTATCACTCGTATAGCAAGTCCGGCGTTTCTCAGTCGCTGATACGGTGAAAGCACAGTGTACGAGTGCGAGGGATAACTCTGTTGAATGCTTCTTAACCCTCATCACTTGGAATACAACCAGTGTGTGAAATAAGTCTAAGTGCAAGGGTAGTGCCAGAATAGCTTGGCGCCTCTAGGCGCCGCCACGCTATTCTGGCACCACCCTAGTCATTGGTCTATCATCCTTATGTGTAAGTACTATAATGTAGCTTGCATATCTATCTATCTATCTATCTATCTATCTATCTATCTATCTATCTATCTATCTATCTATCTATCTATCTATCTATCTATCTATCTATCTATCTATCTATCTATCTATCTATCTATCTATCTATCTATCTATCTATCTATCTATCTATCTATCTATCTGTCTATCTATCTATCTATCTATCTATCTATCTATCTATCTATCTATCTATCTATCTATCTATCTATCTATCTATCTATCTATCTATCTATATCCCGTAGTCTTGCCGACCGTTGGAGCACCACTGATGACTAAACTTGGCAACCAGCTCCCTCCATTCCTCTCTGTTCTCTGCCATTCTTAGCGTATCGCCCAGCTTCAGTCCTGTCCACTCTGAGATATTGTCTCCCCATCTTTTCCTCTGCCTTCCTCTCCTTCGTCCTCCTTGCACAGTGCCTTGCAGGACTATTTTGGCAAGTCCTGCTGAACGCGTGACATGCCCATACCACTTCAGTTTGCGTTTTGTTTCACAATGGCTAATAGGTCTTTATAGGGCCCGATGGCTTGCCTGATTCTGCTTCCCACTTCCGCTTGCATATGGCAGTGTACAAATTTGAAGCTTTTAGCCTCGGTATGATATGGGTTAATGCATTTCACAGCATTTTATCGATGGCGAGCCGTCTGCTGAGCGTTTCCAGACCCGCTGCCAGCATGCCCTGCTTTGCCCAGCAGTTGGACAAGTCACACACACCAGCGACCACCTCCCAAAAAGCGACTGTCGACAGAGCCGCATCGAAAACGGTCACGCACAACACTGGTTGCTCCAAGGTATGCACCGATTTGCAGTTCACAATCTGTTTATGTCTAAGCTTACTCAGTTCCCTCACAACTCTTTCATACACACTAGCACACTCTCTCGTACACAAAAATATACATTGTACACATGCACACACTACAGGAACACAAACAGCAGTTTCTATGATGCAAACAATCTGTTTATGTTAGGCAAAAGATGTTAGTTAGTTAGTTAGTTATTTGGGTTTAACGCCGAGCAGGCGACGAAGGCCATCTCACGGCGGGGCAAAAGATGTGGCTGCACACAAGTATGTAAGATGCTACGAAACAAGCTCCTATGGTGGTAACACCCTTTGAGTTTACAGCAACAAACACACTGTGATTTACTACATATCATAATTAACTTCATGTTTGTTGATGTAAACGTTGACAAAGGGTATACATACAATATGAATATTACGTATTAAAAAATGAATTTTCAAAAATCATTTAACTAATACATTGTTAATAATACTATCACTGTACAAGTGCAGCTTCAGATGCCAAGTGTGACCAGGAAGAATACAGTGTCAATCATGTCTCTGTGCAACAAGTTTGTTCTCCCCCTTTTAGCTTTGCCTTTCTCGTTGTGAATGCTGTTCAATTCAGGGACTGTTTGTAACAAAGGTGTTGCTATTGTCAACAGTACAAGTGCAGCTACAGATGCAGAGTCTCTAACTGGCACACAGAAAAACAGTGATGACATTAATTAAAGTTCCTCAGCACCACAAGGTAATCTGGTCAGCTCAATCTGATTTAATAAATAAATGAACGTTCAGGTTTTTGTTTTTTATACAGTTCTCCAGCCTGCAGTTTGAGGCAGTGATGCGTTTCTTCCGCTCTGTCTGCCATAAGTGGTGTTTAGGCGAGGGATGAGGGATAAACATATTTTAAACGGAGGGAAAGATGACTGAATGCGTGGGTGGGGGGCGGTGTCCGGTGGTAGCCGAAGTACTGAGTAGGCGGGGGAATTTCCCGACTGTGGAATGCTATGATGAGAGATGGAGATTGAGAGAGAGACGGAGGGTGGGAAAGTCTGGAGGGGGTGAGTGCGTAGGCGAGGATGAGAGGCGTGAGAGTGTTTGGGAGGTGGATGCGTGGACGGTACAGGAGTGACTAGGGAACCGTAGCCAGAAGTACGCCAGTCATTCTCGTCGGCGAGGCAGCAGCCGCAGCTCAGTCAGGCAACAGCTAGAATTTGAAATGGGTCCCAAATCAGCGGGAAAGAAAGCTTTACTGGAAAATAGAGAGATGGACCATATTTTCAGTGACTGGGGCCTCGACGAAGAGGTGTTGCGCCCTGATCAGGGAAAAGTTCATCTCCAGGCAAGCACTACTGCTAATGTCTGACGAAGACATTGACGCTCTGGCGCTGAAACGTGGGGACAGAGCAGTGCTCCGTGCAGCGGTGGCCAAATTCCAGGCGGACAACGGCGGTGGCCCACTATGCGGCGGACTGGGAGGGGTAGCGGACAACAACGGCAGTAGAGCGTCACAGACCTTGCAGGATGCCCTATACAGTACACACCACAGCGGTGCCGGACTGGATGAACTGTTGCGCGACAGCCTGTGCGTCAGTGGCAGCAGTAGTGGGGGTATTGCGGCAGCAAAAGGTTGTCCCTGTTACGTATTTTCTGTCGGCTTCAGCAGCAGTGGCAGAGGAAGAAGTGGCACTTGGGGGTGGTGTCACTATAAAGGTGAACAGCAAACCGAAGTTGGACAAGGTTTCCCCGGCACACTTGATAGTGGCAAACAGCCGTATTATGGCGGCCCTTATGGAAAAACCCACACCGGGTTTCACGCCGCACGCCTACCTCAAGTACTCGGCGATGGTGGGGGAGCTGGCGGCCAGATACACCTGGCAAAGTGTCCTGCTGTTCGACGATATGTATCGTCAGCGGCAAGCGGCCGAAGCATTCCAGTGGGGCACGGACGCCCCACACCTGTCGATGGTGGTACTGGGCGACCGTACTGCGCAATCGGCGATGTCCGCTGGTTCACCTGCTCGCTGAACAGGAGGAAGGACGGCCGGACCGCGCCCACAACGCCCCATCGGCCGCTCTGGCAGGGAAGTGTGCCTGCAGTACAACAGAGGTTACTGCAACTACGGCGCACGCTGCCAGCTGGACCATGTGTGTGCCACCTGCGGGAGAGATCACCCGGCGCGGGAACATCGTGACACACCTGCAGCAGCGGCAGGTGGCAAACACGGGACAACCTAGGACACAGCGCAGCAGGTTGCACAAGGCGAGGTAGGCCCCACCCATTTTAGCACTTCTTACCATAGCCCTTATTCTGCACTACGTCTATACAACTGTCAACTGTTAGGTTCTGGAGCGTCCATTAGTTCAAAGCTTTTAGTGTGGCAAGACAAATTAGCTTCTGATAAAGACAAAAACTTTCTCCTTGAAGGTATCGAACATGGTTTTTATATCACGGACAAACATCAGACTGTTAGATCTGTAGAGCAGAAAAATCACACATCTGCCTTAAAAAAACCAGAGTAGCGGTAGAGAAGGAGCTCATCGATCAGATAAACAAAGGTCATTATATCGTAGCATCTCAAAAACCAATCGTAATTAGCGCTTTGCCTGAATGGCCTGCCTGTCACCCCTCCCCGGGTATAATCCGTCGACGAGAGACCTCCAGCGACTCCTGTCCTGTGCTTCTCCTTCGATTTTACTCCAGGTGGTTCCCAGTCTCTTGATGTCTGCTTGGAGGTCTCGACGCCAGGTGTTTCTCGGCCTGCCTCTTTTCCTCTTTCCCTGGGGGTTCCATGACAATGCCTGCCTAGTGATACTGGAAGCTGGCTTAGCGCTTTGCCTGCGAACCCCAAAAGACGACATAGCATACGTCTGATACATGACGGCAGCAAGCCTGTAGGACATGCATTGAACGATTACTCAGTACCTGAGACAGTAAAATTCCAGACTCTAGCGGACGCGTGCGTTCTAGGCAAGTCCGGGTACTGGTGCGCGAAAGTTGACCTTAAGGCGGCATACCGATCTGTGTGTATCCATCCAGATAATTACGAAGTCACAGGCCTAAAATGGATTTTTACAGGCGAGCAGAAGCCCACATACCTGTTCGATAGTAGGCCACCCTTTGGTAGCAATGTGGGTCCTTTGCACTTTCACAGACTCTCGTAGGCAGTTCGCAGATGTATGTTACGGCGCGGCATGACAGGGATAGTAGCGTATATTGACGATTTCTTCACAGCAGCTAAGTCCAAAGAGGAATGCACTCAAATGATGATGACGCTCATTGCCCTTTTACGTAGATTAGGGTTCAATATTAGCTGGCCTAAGGTGGTGGGGCCTACACAAACCATTACATTTCTCGGGATCCAGATCTGCACCCGCACAAGCACCTTGTCAATGGGCGACGACAAGCTACAGCAACTTCACAAACGCTTGCAGAAGTTTCAAGGCAAAACAAAGCTTTCACTCACTAGCAGGGTCCCTTAACTGGGCGTGTCAAGCCGTCAAGGGAGGCAAACATTTTTCTCAGGCGGATTCTTCATACGATTAAACCCCTTCAGCGGCAAAGGCATAAAGCGAGACTCTCACGGGAGTTTTATGCAGACTTACAGTGGTGGCTATCTTACATGCATGTTTTTAATGGCACTGTGTATTATGACTCACAAAGCAAGGAACATGTCCATGTTGATGCATGCAACCTGGCGGCAGGCGCGTTCTGGAAAGGAGATTGGAATTATACACTGTTCTCTTCAGACATGACGGCAGCCAAGGACTTGCATATTAATTATAAAGAGGTGTTCACGGTGGTGCAGGCAGTCAACCGGTGGCCTCCTCATGGCGAGGGAAACATTCATACGGACAGCACGGTGACAAAGGCTATCATTAACAAAGTGCGCCCAAAAGACCACTATGTCAATAGTTTGTTGAGGAAGATGGCAAGTGTGTGAGAATGAATTGCAGCGTGTCAGCGATGCACGTGGCTGGCAGTGTGAATGTTTTTGCCAATACTATTTCCCACCTGCACGTAGGACGGCTGCCCATGCTAGGACAATTGCTAACGAATTGGCACCGGGGCCGACCGCCTGACACCTACCTTCTGAATCACATGTCACAGCTCTTGCTTTTGTGTTGTCTAGGTGCCGGGTCTAGGCTCAGACACCAGCTACTGCAGGAGGTGGCAGGATATCGTGCCAGTGTTTTTGCTGACAACACCAACAAAACATATCAGACTCACTTGCGCTCTTATCTCAATTTGTTTGGTGACCAAATGAACATCCAGCCGGTACCGGTATGTGAGACAACAGTGGCGCAGTACGCGGCCTTTATGGCCAGGACACTTCAGCCCAGCTCCGTGGCACAATACCTCAACATTGTTCGCCTTTTGCATTTAGAATGCGGGGAACCGCACCCATACCAGGACTCGTGGATGGTGAAAAGCACATTGCGGGGAATTGAGCGAACAAAACTTGAAGGCTGCCCTCCTAACCGCAAGACGCCGATGAGCCCGCAAATTCTTCTTCAGATTAAACAAAAACTTGATTTGTGCAGCTCTAAGGACTGTGTCTTCTGGGCAGCGATAGTGGTTACGTTCTTCGGACTGCTTTGGCGATCCAATCTTTTCCAAGAGGGTGCAGGTTTCGATCCTGAAAAAACAACTCGCTAGAGACTGCTTTGTTGTGAATGACAACAATTGTGTCAAGATACTGGTTAGGTGGAGTAAGACAATTCAGAAACGCAAAAAACTCTAGTGATCGCGTTGCCGGTCATGTTGCGTCACCCTCTTTGCCCCGTGACGGCAGTGATCAGTATGTTTAGAGCGCGAGGCCCAGCACCGCCTAAGGCACCGGCCTTCCCCATTCGGGGATCAGAGTTCAACAAACGGTTGCGAGAACTGACCTCTGCTGCTGAAGGGGTTTATACAAGCCACAGCTTGCGGCGTGGCGGGGCTACCTGGGCCCTGTCTTGTGGAGTGCTTGGCGAGGTGGTGAAGTGTTTGGGGGACTGGGAAAGCATTGCATACCTATCATACTTGGACCAAATACCTCAAAATATTCAAGATTTCTACAGAAGCGTACATATTCAGAAAATACCGACACCTTGAACACTCAACTTTTCTTTCAATTGGGTGAAAAAAATATGGAGTTTTCCCGTTAGATTTGGGCAGGAAACAACCAGTAAACCTATTGGTTGGGTTAGATGTTGTCTTTCATGTTTGACAAGTGAGAGTCACGGGAATAAAACGCCTCCGTTATTTTTGCCCAACTGACAGAAAAAGTGTCAGTGATGACGAGGAGTTTGTTCCTGGCTTGAGTTCACCGGATTCAGAGGGTGTGTCCGCATCAATTGCTGGGATCTCTGACATAGACAGTATTGTATCGACTATGTTAGATTTCATCAAAGTGGCAGGTTCGGGGTGGCCAGGTGTCGGTGACGCTAGTACCAGCAAGGTGCAGTGTGCGTTAGGGGGTGGCAATGAGAATGTGGATAGGCAGAAGGAACATGATGCTGGAAAGAGTGGGGAAAGAGCACTTACAGAAGAAACAGGTGTGCACGTGTCGCAGAGAGGGAAAGGAAATTACAAATGGGACAAGAAACATGCATGCAAATTGTGTGGCAAGCTTGTCTTGAAAATGAGCACGCACTTGCAAGATGTCCATGCAGATGAGGCAGACGTTGCTAAAATTTTGTTGATGAAAAAAGGGACAAAGCAGAGACGTCGTGCATGGATCAGACTACAAGATGAGGGTGATTACATGCATAACGTTGCTGTTCTTTCGCACGTGGATGCATCCGTTTTCGCTTTCTGCTGTGGCATGTTTGTCGGAGCTTCGGAACCTTGGGTCAGTGGGCGGAGTTATCTCTGAGCGGGCTACACTTCAATTTTACGGGCAGCCAGTGCAGCTGCTTCAGTAGAGGCGTAACGTGGTTTCTCTTTCGTTTCTTCAAGGTGAGACGCACAGCATTGTTTTGAATCATCTGCAAGCGTGAAATCTGATCTGCCGGTAAACCTGCCAGTGCAGAATTGCAATAATTGAGACTGGACGTAATTAATGCATTTACAAATCTTGACGCCGCACTTTCTGTGATATACGGCCTGAGGGAAGAAATTCTGCGCAGCTCAAGGAAACCAGCTCGGCAGACGCTACTGATATGATCATGCATGGAGAGCGTCGAATCAATCTTCGCACCCAGATATTTGACACAGTTCTGGAAGGGAACGCTGCAGCCACCAATGTTTGCGAACTCACTGTCAATCAGACTAAGGCGAGACTGAGCCAACAGGCTTGACTTCGGTTTTGTCAGTGTTAAGCTTAAGTTTGTTGCTAGTGATCTAGGACAGGACGTCGTCTATACAACACTGTACGCTCATCTTAGCGGAGATGAAATGGCTAGGCGCGCTATTTCTTGACAATTCAGTATCGTCAGCATACTTCTGAAAATCACACTCATGGGCGGCAATTTGACATCAGACAGAGGTTGTGAATATAGAGTGAACAAAACAAAACAAAACAGGCCCTAATAAGGAGCCTTGAGGGACTCCACACAACAAATAGCAGATAGCTGGCCATTAACAATAACAGCCTGAGAACGATCCTTAACGCATGATGTGAACCAGGCCAGAGCGGTACCACGGATGCCAAAGGTCACCTCTAACCTCTTCAGCAAAACAGAATGATAGAGCGTGTCGAATGCTGCGCTGAGGTCTAACAGAGCAACGAGAGAGACAAGTCTCTTGTCTGCCTTCACTAGCAGACCATCCAGGACGCTCAGCACAGCAGTCTCCGTGCTGTGATCCTTTCTGTATGCCGACTGATGCATTTCTAACAGACCGTTCCAGACAAATGGCTCTGTAGCTGTTTCAAAAACAAACTTCTCCAAAATCTTTGAAATAAAGGCTCTATAGGCTCATGAGGATCTGTTGCCTCCTGTTCCTTAGTGATATGACTGTTATGACAGAGTGCCTTCAAGAGGCAGGTTATCCGAATGATCACCTCATTTTCCTCATTTAACCACTTCACTGCCGAGAAAAGTGAAGATGATCCAGCTACAAGAGGGATAGATCCTCATAAGCTCCCCCGACTGTGGGGGCTCATGAGGATCTATTCCTCTTGCTGAGACCAATTTATATCCATGTTTCTTGGAAGGTGTTGGCTTTTTTGTCGTTGAATGAACCATGATTTCAGAAATAAAAAAGTACGTACAGTGGCGTACGAAATATTATAGGTTCTAGGTTTATTTCATTACTAGCTTGGCTGCTTCGAGAAGCGAGGTTAGAACGCCAACTGGTCCACTGGCTCATATTACGCTATACACAAAGTAGCACAGAAACAAAGAAAAACAAAATCAAATACAAACATAAACAGAAACAAATAATGAAACGGCTAAAGCAATAAAGAAAGAACCCCAAAACCAACGGACCGACCAACTAACATACCAACCCACCAACCAACCCACCCCCATCAACCCACCCACCCATTCACCCTACAAAAACAAACAAACTAACTAACTAACTACAATACAGTAAAATACAATAATACTTTATTAATCCCTCATGGGGAAATTCGCTGTCTGCCCATACAATACAATACAATAATACAATACAATACAATATAATACAATAATACTTCATACAATAATACAATACAATAATACTTCATTGATCCCTCATGGGACAGCGGGGGGGGGGGGGGGGGGGGGGGGGGGGGGGAGAGGGGAGAAAAGAAAAAAGAGTGGATTCCCCTGTGCCTCTGGTGTCAGGAATGTTGCAGTGAACTACGGAAAGGGCTAGTACTAAAGAACTATAGAATGTTGACAGACACTATCCACTGATATTACTGTTGAAAAAGGTAACAGCCTGAGGAACAAAAGAGTTGGCATAACGTGATGTACTACTTTTGGGTACTCGAAGTCTCTCACTTCGTTCGATACGTCTGCTGTCAAATTCATATCTAAGTGGATGTTTTTTGTCATCAAGAATGTCAACCAGTTTGTTCGTAATCCGTCTGTTGTACAGTGTGTCCAAATTATCTTGTTCCCTACCAATCACCCCGCCCCCTTTCCGGATTACTTTGTTAAGGCGATCTTGATCTCTTTTACATAAATTTCTCCCCCAGCACGTCACTCCAAAAGCTAGAATGCTTACAATACTGGAGCAGTAAAACATCTGTAAAAGCTAACTAACTAATCAACACCACCACCGCTATC
>BTPG01000008.1:131490638-131541469 GCA_036245525.1 Semisulcospira habei
GCAGATTGTCGTTGTAATATTCTAAAGTGTCATGTGTGTTGGTATATCTGGAAAAAGGAATACCCAAAAATGCTCGTTGTTAACAGCAGGACTAGTGCTGAGATGGATTTTAAGGTTGTAGGACACACCTGTTTCGCGCATCTTTTCTGCGCATTTAGATACCGCTATCTTGCGTCTGCCGTGACCTGAGACTAGAGGTCACCGAAAAAAAAACGCCGTACGGCAAGTCGTATTGCAAACAAGCTCAATTTATCGATAATTGACAAAAGATATATACTGTCTGAAATAGGTGTGTAAGCTGACTGTTTCTATGCATAAAATGTTGTGTTTCCTCAGAAATAAGATACTTTTGCATAAGTTGCGACAAGTCATCGAGCGTCAGTAGTAACGCATAACCATTTCTCAGAAGAAGAAAAAAAAAAATGAACGGGCCGTATACGTGGCAGCCAGGAACACAACAAAATCTCCAGACAAGGTAAACTAAAGTAGAAAAAAGTTTTATGCACCGCCGTGAGATGTCACCTGCACGGCGTAAAACCCCAATAGCTAACTGTCCTTTTATGCATGGACATTCAGTTACAGCCTACCTGCAATGAAGAAGACTACATTTTATTGTGGGTTGACAGGGGCATGCATTCCATGTATGTCAGTCACCACCTAGAAGTAGAACATTTCCATACATTCTCAGAGAGCCTTTACTAATACGGTGGAAGGAATGTAGTCCACATTGTAGTGATATTAAACCAGTGCCAGTGCTTATTATTTAGGAAAACATACTGTGTGTAGTAAAAAGTCCTGCTAAGGGAGAATTTTGCATTACTAACTCAGTAACTGCTTTCAGTACTTAGTAACTTAGTTTTCTCATCCATTCTCTGTCTTATGAAGGCTATATTACAGATTAGGAGATAGGTCCAGCATTTTTTTAGTTCAAGGATGGTGCCCGAATAGCTTGGCGGATGAGACGCCAATGATTCATGTATCGACATGATTTATTATTAGCTCCGCATTCGTACTTGACATGCATACAAAACCTTCTGTTCAAGTGCCATAATGATCAACACGATTGATTGTGGGCGTATACGGCAAGACAAGACAAGACCACCCTTGAACTATCATAGTCACATTTATTTCAAGCAGTGGGTGTATCAGGATTAAAAGGGTTACCTAGTAAAACGCTACTTTGACTGAAACCCTAATATTTGTTAACTACCATTTTGGATGACCGTAGAATGTGTGAAAAATACAAATTTGACTAGTACAAAAGCAAGCCTTTATCATATATGTTGAGACTCGTGACACTTATTTCAGCTACCTTTTGGAAAGTTCACACAGGTTGTGAATCAGTTATGCGCATGAGGCGTACAGATGTGACTTTGCCATTGTTGTTTGTTCTTTGCGGTTTACACAGTTTTTGTCGCATTTATTTTGAAAGTAATAATCTGCCCCTGCATTTCATTCACGCAAAGTGAAATTGTCATGCTGCCGAACAACACAGTAATAATCATGTATTTCATTTCAGGCTAATACTGCTGTTGACCTCTCGCTGTGGAGTCTCAGTACTTTCACCCAGAGTACATACTTGCAAACAAGTGCAGAAGTATGACGTCTACACCAACTGACCAAGGTCACACTCACAGCGCAAGTGAAGTGAGGAAAGGTGACACTTATTCTCCTGGACTCAAGGTAAATCATACCAGTAGATCTGTGATGAGAATCAGGTGCAGAACACAACACAACTATGGTGTGAATGAACACATCATACTGTAATGCCTTCTTTCATTGGCTCATGTGCGAAGCAAGTGTAAGGCTATGTTCTGGGCCATTGGTCGTCCATGGTAAACTTTAATGTTGGCATTTTCTCGGAGACTATTCAAACCACAGTCTTCAAACGTAGCCGAAGGATACTTTGTGGCAAGACCTTTCTTACTCTTAGCCTACCAGTTTGAGTTCAGGCCAAGGGTCATGAGAAATCAAGAAATAGGTAAAAAAAAATAAAGACATATTTTGACAAAAGATATTTTTTCTCCAATACTATTCACAACTGTACATAAGCCAGCCCTTTACTTATGCTTAGACGCATGGCACTTAAATTTCAGTCACCTTTTGGAAAGGTCACACAGTTCAGATTAAGAAAATGATCAGTTTTAAATGCACACCGGCGAGCGATCCAGGCTTCACCATTCTTGTTTGTGGTGTTCACAGTTTATTTCACATTAGTTTGAAGGTAGTAATGTGTAAACTAAATGTAGGGACGAATTGGGGGGGGGGGGGCCCCCCCCCCCCCCCCCCCCCCCCCCCCCCCCACCGGCCCCGAATTGTGCATGGCCCCACGAGCTCCTTAGCATCCGCGTTATCGCGGAATTGTTTATATTACAGCATTCTAAATGAACTTTAGAATTTTTTAGTGTGTGTACGGGTCCCGCATTTTTTGGGAAACAATAGGCGCACAGGCCTCTTTTCGTGTTTGTCCTTGCTAAACTACAACATTCTCAGAGAGAAAAAGAGAGATGAAATGAAACTTTATATTAAGAGAGAGAGAAAACAACAGCCTAGTGATAATAATGTGTAAAATGGTTATAACTAAATAGTGTAAATAAAGATCAGTGTGTACAGAGCTGTCGTCCTCACCACCCTGCTGTACGGTTCCGAGTCCTGGGCCCTCTACCGCAACCAACTACGACTCCTCGAACGCTTTCACCAGCGCTGCCTGCGTACCATCCTGGGCATTCACTGGAGTGACTATGTCACCAACGTCGAGGTCCTTGAACAGGCAGAAACTATGAGCATCGAGGCTTTGTTGCTGCGGACACAGCTTCGCTGGGCGGGGCACGTCTCCAGGATGGAGGATCATCGCCTACCCAAGATCACTCTGTTCGGCGAGCTTGCTACTGGACACCGTGACAGAGGGGCACCAAAGAAGAGATACAAAGACGGTCTCAAGAAGTCACTTAGTGCCTGCCAAATCGACCACCGCCAGTGGTCTTCGCTTGCTGCGGACCGTGACACCTGGCGCTCCACCATCTACAAGGCAGCCGTCTCCTTTGAGGACTCTCGCAGAGCTAACCTTAAGGACAAACGGCTCAGGAGAAAAAACCGAGTTGCCGTAACTCAGAACCCTGACCAGACCTTCCCCTGCAGCCACTGCGGTCGAACCTGCCTGTCCCAGATTGGCCTCCGCAGCCACGAAAATGCCTGCAGACGACGTGGGCAAGCCCTATAGAATCTTCGTGCGCGAAGTCAAGCCAAGAGAGAAATAGTGTATACACGGCCAAGTGAAGACACAGTCGTACTATCCGTGAACTGAAAAACTCGAAAAGCTTTTGGTCAGGGAGTCGCAGGAGCAAAAAAGGAGGGGAGGAAATACGGTCCCGGCTGGTTTGATATGTGCCAGATATCTCTCACGACAGCTTGATGATAACTGACTCGCACTCATACTTGCCGGAATTCAGGGACTTTTTTTTTCTCTGTCCGTTGAGTTATAGACTGTATAACAAAGTCCCTGTTTGTGGAGTTTGGAACCGACCCACCCTGAAATAAGATCAGAAGTGAAATTGCCATGCTGCCGAATAACACGATAATAAACATGTATTTCATTTCAGGTCAGTGCTGCTGTTGACGTCTCACTGCAGAGTCACGCCCAGAGGGTATACTTGCAAACAAGCACAGAAGTATGATGCCTACACCAAGAAGAGGCAAGAGCTAGTCAGGTCATGTTTGCTCAAAGGAGAAGGCCACAGCTAAAAGCAGGCAATTCCAGTTCCAGCGGATCAACTAAAGTGAGAGAAGGCACCACTTATTGTCCTGGACTCGAGGTAAAGCATACCGATTGATTTGTGAATAGAATCAGGTTCATAACAAAACACAACTGGTTGGGATAAACACATCACACTGTAATGCTTTCTTTTATGTTGAAGATGGTGTAGTAGTAGTACCAGCATTCTCAACAACACCGAATGCTAAAATCACTTGCTGTCAACAAGTGGCACCATATTGCATTTGATTTAAAAACTAGAGGGTTGGGCAAGTCTCTAAATACTGTCGTTTTCTTTAATAAGCACTTAGTGCATACAAAAAGACTAGAAATATCTGAATACTACCCATTTGGTCCAGTGTGTGCTGTTGCTAAACAGCAATGCGTTGTGTCCTGTTTGAGACAATTTCTGCAAGTTACACTTTGAATATTGATGCTGATTCTAGATATATGTATACACCCTTTGTGGTCATTTCAAGCTCAATGGCGTCTAATTTTTGGCGCAAGTGTGATAGCAAAAGTAAGTGTTTGTAATGGGTCGTCCGTCAACTGTCTGTTACCTGTGGGCAACTTTAACATTGGCATTTCCTCGAAGACTATGCAAGCCTCAGACTTCAAACTTGGCACAAGGGTACTTTGTGGTAAAATAATTCTAAACATACCAATTTCTGTGACCTTTCAAAGGTCATCTCAAGTAGTATTTTCAACTTCAAACTCAAACTTGCTATGGAGATACCACATGATAAGGGTGACAAAAGTTAGTTTCGGGTAGAGTTGTAGTTTTTATCAATGTTTTTGCAAACTTTTCAATAAAATTTGGCATGATGATAACACTTTTCTGTGCTACTAATGTAATCAGCCCCTCACAAAGGTCAAGGGTCACAGAGGGTTGACAAATGTGTGAAAAATGAAGGGATTTGGAAAAATACTCAGGTTTCACTGACAAAATCCAGCCCTATGCTTATGTTTAGACATTTTCAGAGACCTGTTGGAGGAGTCAAGCCAAGGTAAAAAAGGACAGACATATTATGTGGATTGGTCATACACGTGAACCATAAGGACATTGCCTTTCTTGTTCATGTTCTGACTACTGTCATATTATGCATGTATGTACTTTGTATAAATACTTGCAAATATGCACGCAATATGTGCATGTCAGAACTTTTTTTGATACAAAATTATCTTTTGCAGGTTGCGAAAGATGAGGGAATAAGAGTTCAGCGGGTACATCTCTCCGCGATGGCCAACCGACGAGAAGGCAAAGGCAGTGAACTGATTGTCCTGTGTAGGAGGGCAGACGTCCTGTTATTTTGATGTCCATCCACCAGGCTGGCCACTATGTCAAGGTTTTGGACAGTCACATCATTCGCAATGCAGCAAAAGCCTGTGCCTTACTGCCTGAGCTGGTGCATAGCCATATATTAGGAGCAGGGCAAGCAGGCTTTAGGCCTGGCTATTCAACTGCAGACACAACAGCAGTGGGGCAGTGACAACAAAGTGACAATGACAAAACTCGAGAAAATAGAAATAAAGAGGGAGTGTTTCCATAAGCCCGACATAGAAGCAGCGGGGCGACAAAATTGTAACGTGCAGTCGAGCAGTTCAGGGGCTATTGTACAGTGATGGGGGTGTGCTTTGTGTGTTTTCATATAACAATGTGACAAAGCGATTTGACACCCATGTTGTAATTTGTAGTGCAGTAAAAAGGTGAAAAATATCTGTATTTTGACCAAAAAGATGTTTTCTCAAGTATACACAACTTCAAACCCAGACTTGGTACAAGGTGGTAAGAACTTTTCATGCATACTAATTTCGTATGCATGAAAGGTCAGAAAGGTCAAGGGTCACAAGAAATCGGGAAATAGGTACAAGATATCCATATATTGCCCAAAGATTTTTTTTCTCAAGTATTCCTAACTGTAACCCTAAACTTGGTAAAGAGATACCTGATGGTAAGACCTTCCTGTGCATATTTATTTGGATGACCCCCTCAGAAAAGTTACTTTTTGTCACTCTCCTGTCATGTCGCGATTTGGAAATGCAGCTTAATATGTATTAGTTTTTGATTATCCAAAGAAAACCCCTTTACTGACAATGTGTTCATTTTTCAAAGACATTTCATCATATGAACAGGTCTTTATTGTGACAAGTTCCTAAATGCTGGCATACATCAGTCATTCAAAATATGTACTCCACAGCTGACACTTATGGGGTAGGAAACAGTGGTACAGATAGATTTTGTGCAGCATCGGTGTGAGACAAGGAGAAAACTTATCACTGCTCCGCTTTGCATGATTCCAAATGATATACAGGGCTCATTCTGAAAATGGTCAGTGGCCTCAGAGTATAAAACCCACGGGTCCTTTCTGAAGAGGGGATGTGCGGAAATATAGAAACGTGGGGATGTATATTTATGTCATTAAACCCTCAGCTTAAAATGTTGTGCAAATGTGGACTTGCTCAATGAAAAACGCAATACTTCTCAAGAGTGAGTTGACCATGCAGTTTTTGCATTACCCTCCAGCTGTCACAGCAGATTTAAGTGGTTGTTTGATAACTGATCATAGGCATATGATATGTACTGTACTTTGTGTTTGTTTTATTTTTTCTTCCACTGTCAATCTTTGACTTTACGCTGTGTGGCTTTACTTATCGTATCAGAATTGCTAACCACATGGTTCATTTCACAAGTTTTACAGATGTACTGTACATGACACACGCCTGCAAACAGAATGATCTGACTATGATCCGTGTCCATTTGTGATTGCTAAGGAACATGCATACAGTGTAGTAATAAGGATAATATTTCATTTCTGAGCACATTCATGTAAGTTCTTTTGTGATATTTTTCATGCCCCAGCGGGTCCAAAATTAAATAAAGTAAACTGATGCCAACATTGTGTACAGGGTGCTATGCAGCAATCAGTTGTGACATGATAGCCTGCACCATGTTGAGTTTTTGGAGAGCAGCAATGGTATTGCTTGGATTACGGGCCAGCATGGTGCAGACTCTGTTGTAGACACTTTGCCAGCGTTATATGGTCGATTTTGTATCAAGAGCAGTACAGGTATTGTTTGGTGTGGATGCCTATATTATGCAGACTAGGTGACACAGTGCATTGTACCCTTGTTATTCAGTTGTTATGGTATTTTGTGTTGACATCAGCATTGTGCAGTGCAAGTTATGGGGCTTGAGACTGCATTTCACTTTGTTGTGCTGCAATTGGACACAGTGTGGTACTGGTAACAGTATTGTTTGATTTTCATGCCAACATTGTGCACAGTATCTGTGTAATGTAGTTTGGTACTGCATTTCACTGTTATTATGTTGTGGGATGTGCAATGTTGAATTATATCAGGACTACAGTGATGGTACATGGTCTCTCTCTCTCCCCCTCCCTCTCCCTCTCTCTATATAGTATATGAGCAAAATAATATATGTAGTGGAAGGCTCTAAATGATAAGTCTGTCATTCCTTCTCTCCTATCCCCCTTCTTTTATATACTGTGCAGTTGGCTCCCAAATAAATAGCTCATGAGCAAGTGGTTGCCGGTGTCGGTCTCCGTTGGCATGCATACAACTAAAAATGACATCAGTTCCACTTTTCTCCCAAATTGCTTAGAAGTACCCAACGGAGAAAGAAACACGCTTAGAAAAGACGGGTACAACACAATTTATTAATATTTCGGGTAAATACCCTTTGTCAAAATAGACAAACAAACAAATACTGGTAACAGTATTGTTTGATTTTCATGCCAACATTGTGCACAGTACAGTGTAGTGTTTTTGTTTCCTTATAATTTGTAACATGTTTGTTTGTTTGTCTATTTTGACAAAGGGTATTTACCCGAAATATTAATAAATTGTGTTGTACCCATCTTTTCTAAGCGTGTTTCTTTCTCCGTTGGGTACTTCTTTGCATATTACACGCTTGGCAGTCACCTTTTTGGTCTGGATTGATTTTTCCCAAATAGCTTGTATACAGTCAGCACTTTGTCAATGTAAATGTGAATAATGTTACATGTAGTTGAAATATGTTCTGCAGTAAAGCTGTATTTTGAGGGGGAGCTGGGTGGCTCGGTGGTAGTGTAGTGTTTTTGTTTCCTTATAATTTGTAACCAAAAACTGCTGGGAAACTGAGATTCAGCTAGAGAGATAGGTACATCCACTACCAATCTGTTTACAAACATCTTTCAACCAGAGATGTTCATCGACCTGCTTTCACGGAGACACCAAAGGAGCATGTAGCATTTCTTGCAGCAGGTATATTAAAACAAATTCACATCAATTAATATTTGTAGATGATGCCAGTAAAAATTATAAAAAAAAACTGTCTGTGACAACACTCTTTGGTGTGCTTTTTCATCAGTGAAGCTGTGAATGATTGAATGAATGTAAACATGCTCACACAATGCCTGGCTGAAAAAAATGAATGAACAAATGTACCGAGGTAACCAGTGTGCATTTTTATCCAAAACTGAATCCGGTTGTTTGGTTTATGGTTTAACATTCACATTACCACAGTGATGATAATCGCATATTTAAAAAATAAAAATAAAAAAATAATGCGTTAATTTTTTTTTTTTTTTTTTTTTGCTTAGCGAAGTAGAAACTGTATGGGTTTCAAATGTGAGCAGGAAAAAAAAAATATCGCCATCTACGGGACTCGAACCCTGGTCACTGCGTGGCAAAGAAAAGTACCTTACCACTGCACTAACTAAATTACTAAGAAACAGCTCGTGCATTTAATTACTTATAGATAAACGTTTTCATCCCGTATCTGCCGTTCTTGTTTGTTCCAGTTTACTGTCACAAATAGTAATCGAGGACTAGCAGTTTGGGCGTAGTTTGCAACAGTTTGGGCTTAGGTTTTCCCTTGTAAGTTTGGCATAGTCGTTTTCCCTTACCGGCTACGGCGGAGATATGATCTGCCGGAAGTCAGACATCGCTTGTATCCCTTATTGAATACGCACTCGAAAACGACCCAAAGTGCCCAATTTTGTGCGGGACCCCATATTTTCTTCATAATCAATGTGATAGTTATAACATAAAGTACGACTTTATCGAATAAAAAGGGCCTGAGCAATTGCCCAACATTGCAAACACTTGTAATGTTATTGATAACATCCGGGCAATTTGCGAATTTACAACATACATTTTTTTAGATTTCACTTAGAATTCCAATTATCAGAACACACTTTTTTTACGAGAAAATACTAACATACTTTATGAAGTGACCGAAATGTTTCTTTATCATTTTAACACACTATTCGATAAATTTTTATTGTGTTCTGAAATCGGCTATTTTGCGTGTTTTTTTTCCTGTGGGGTACCTCAGAAAAACGGCTGTAACTTACAAATATGCCCGGGACCATGGGTCTTTCAGGGTGGCAATAGCCTCCAGACTCAATAAGGCTCTCAAAAAACCCTATAAGCGGCAGTTTTCAATTAAAAAATGTAGGTATAGTATACAACCTTAAGGTAAGATTTTATTTTACAGCGTTGACATGATGTCAGATAGTCTTCGAAAATTCGTGAGATGTTTTTCTTCAGATAATCCTGAATTGAGTGACGTGAAGAGAGAACTTTGGCAATATCGTGCTTTGTGTATAGTGTTGCTGGGTGTGTATTTTCGTTTTAGTTATTGAATTTGTTGCTCTGTTCTTTGGTGAAATTGTGGCATGTTGGTGGCTGAGCAGATGACAGTGTGTTGTTTGCAAGGATTGCTGTCTCTGATTGGTTAAAAAAAAAACTCGCCGCTATTTTTGTTCCGTGGTTTCCCGAACTTTAAAAATGTTCGGTGCATGGCGATGAGATGGATTAGGCGAAGGCTTTTGCTATTTGCGCTGTGTAACTAGTGGTGAAATATTGTTTAACTCATTCTACCCCAACACCGAAATCCCAAATGTTGCCGTTGTCCTCTGAAGACTGCATTGCAATGCAGGACACAGACCGACCATGCGTATTATGCAGTTTGTCTGCATATTGACATTTCAAGTTTGCTGCAAGGATTCTTAGCAGCTGGCATTAGCACCTACACTCATATATATTGGGATTAAAACGAGAAAGAAAACGAAGAAAGGTGACACAGAGATGATTTGATTTTGAATGATATATGTTTTATAATGAACAGCTAGTGTCAGGGCAGGGGGAGGAGGAGGCACGTACTGCATAATGTACACGTACTATTTCTTTCACACACTATTAGTATTTCTTTCTGTGTTTCCATCACCCACTCATAACACCATTGGGCTCAGTCTCATGTTTTATTTGAGTGATTTACAAAATACATGTACTTGCTGCTGTTATCTGATTTTCTTACTGGCTTTGACATTTCGCTGGAAGATTTACAGTCCCATACTTTAAGCCTGTTTCGCGTAACGCACACGGAGGCTGACTACAATATTGATATTATGTGTGTGTAGGGTAGCGTCTTGTTTGAGGTGGCCTCATCTTTAAGTTTGGTGCCCCTGTGCATGTGGCCACCAGTACTTTTTACAGAACTGATGGCTGCATGTGCAGGCTACTTCACGGTATCACTGATCAATGTGTATTGGGTAGCCTATTGTTTTAAGTGATAAGTGGTGGTATCACCCATGATGTATGTGTGCATTTGGCCACTTGTACTGTTTACAAAGGTGCTTTTACAGAACTAGTGACCGTGTATGCATATTAGTTCTGTTATTGTTATCAGATGTGGCCTCAGAGAAGTTTGGTGCCCTGTGCACTCATTAGGCCAACAGTACTAGTTTCACAAAACCGATGGCTGCATGTGCAGTGTGATGAACCGTATACATGAAATTTGTAGGTGGACAGCTAAAATACAGGCAGTAAATACAAGCCACTTTCTTAACCTCAAGTTTCTATATCGGTTTTACAGTCCACTAATGCCCATCAGTATACAATTGTGCATGTCTTTGGTGGGTGTTCTGCGGTTTTGTGTATGTATGTAGGGTGGGGTTGGGAGCGGGCGGTATGGCACCTATTACTATGTATGTGTATGTTCTCATGTTGTATGCTAATGCATATGTACATGTACAAAACCTGCATAACAAACAAACAAAAATAAATACAAAAATAATTTAAATAAATAGTTATTTGGGTTTAATGCCGAGCAGGCGACTAAGGCCATCTCACGGCGGTTAAATAAATAAGATAAAGTAAGTCAAAGATACCTTGGACATATGAATGCTAAGTAAAGGATAGATTATAAACAGGCACAGATATACATGTCTTTTGGTGGGTGTTCTGTGGTTTTGTGTGTGTATGTGGGGTTGGGAGCGGGCGGTATGGCACTTATTGCCATGTTCTCATGTTGTATTACAAAACCTACATTACAAACAAACAAAATAAATAAATAAATAATTTAAATGAATAAGATAAAGTAAGTCAAAGGTACCTGGGACATATGAATGCTAAGTAAAGGATAGATTATAGACATGCACAAATGTGCATGTCTTTTGGTGGGTGTTCTGGGGTTTTGCGCGTGTATGGAGTGGGGTTGGGAGCGGGCGGTATGCACCTATTACCATCTATGTATGTGTATATTTTCTTGTTGTATGCTGATGAATATGTACAAAACCTACATTACAAACAAACAAAAACAAATAAATAATAAATGTAAATAAATAAAATAAGTAAGTCAAAGATATATTCTTTTTAGGGATGCAAATGATCGTCTTGTTCTAAACCTGCGTATTTCTCTGTGGGCTGGCGATTGGGTGCCTGATAGGCGGGGGGCAGGGGATCTAACTGTTTGTCTGTCCAGCGCTGAGTGATTCCCCTTGGTTTGTGTACAATTCTGCCAACGCTAGCCTCACCTATCTGGTTTGTGAGTATCTATGACTCGAGGCAAATTTGTATCGTTACATTGTTGTGTAATGTTCTGTGCATATACTGTGGGAAATCAGGGTATTTACCCGACCACATATAGTAGTGCACGTTCGTGTTTGTGTATGTATGTTTCTCCTGCCTACTTCCTAAGTTCCGGAGAAAGACATGGGTTATATAAGAAACCTGATGCATTCTTTTTAGGGATGCAAATGATCGTCTTGTTCTATACCTGCGTATTTCTCTGTGGGCTGGTGATTGGGTGTCTGATAGGCGCGGCGGGGGCAGGGGATCTAACTGTTTGTCTGTCCAGCGCTGAGTGATTCCCCTTGGTTGGTGTACAATTCTGCCAGCGCTAGCCTCACCTATCTGGTTTGTGAGTATCTATAACTCGAGGCAAATTTGTATCGTTACATTGTTGTGTAATGTTCTGTGCATATACTGTGGGAAATCAGGGTATTTACCCGACCACATATAGTAGTGCACCTTCGTGTTTGTGTATGTATGTTTCTCCTGCCTACTTCCTAAGTTCCGGAGAAAGACATGGGTTATATAAGAGACCTGATGCATTCTTTTTAGGGATGCAAATGATCGTCTTGTTCTATACCTGCTGTATTTCTCTGTGGGCTGGCGATTGGGTGCCTGATAGATGGGGGCAGGGGATCTGACTGTTTGTCTGTCCAGCGCTGAGTGATTCCCCTTGGTTTGTGTACAATTCTGCCAGCGCTAGCCTCACCTATCTGGTTTGTGAGTATCTATAACTCGAGGCAAATTTGTATCATTACATTGTTGTGTAATGTTCTGTGCATATACTGTGGGAAATCAGGTATTTACCCGACCACATATAGTAGTGCACCTTCGTGTTTGTGTATGTATGTTTCTCCTGCCTACTTCCTAAGTTCCGGAGAAAGACATGGGCTATATAAGAGAACTGGTGCATTCTTTTTAGGGATGCAAATGATCGTCTTGTTCTATACCTGCGTATTTCTCTGTGGGCTGGCGATTAGGTGCCCGATAGGCGGGCGCAGGGGATCTAACTGTTTGTCTGTCCAGCGCTGAGTGATTCCCCTTGGTTTTTGTACAAAGATATATGTGACATATGAATGCCAAGTAAAGGATAGATTATGATTGATTGATTGATTGTACATTGCTTAACGTCCCGACAGCAACAAGGCTTTCTCAGGACGTGCCTGCACTGCTTGTGAAAAAAAAAACTAAACAGAAAATTGAATGTATGTCGCCAGCCGGTCAAATACGTTAAATAAACCTACAACATGGGGCCTAAATAAAGCTAAGACCATTTAGCAACACACATCCAATATCAAGAACTACAGGCAGTGCAGACAGTAGGGAGAGTTTTAAAAAGGCAAATACAGGTGAATGGACAAAGGGTAGACAGAAACACATGCCCCAGAATAGAGAGAAAAACCCACCCTGTGGGGCTGACCAGGGTGACCCTGGGAACTAAAAAATACCTAACCCCACCCAAGTCCCCCAAGGCAGACCCGGGTGGGGTAAAGGATAGATTATGAACTGAACATGCACAGATGTGCTGTCTTTTGATGGGTGTTCTGTGGTTTTGTGTGTGGGGTGGGGAGTAGATGGTATGGCACCTATTACCATATAATTATGTGTACATGTATGTTCTCATCTTGTATGCTGATGTGTATGTGCAAACCTACATCACAAACAAACAAATATAAATAAATGAATAATAAATTTAAATAATAAATTTAAAAAGAAAAAGTCGGAGATACCTGGGACATGTATGAATATGCATGCTAAAAAAAAAAAAAAAAAAAAAAAAAAAAAAAAAAAAAAAAAAAGAGATAAATTATGAACATACACAGATGTATGCATATTGAAAAATTTCTTCCTTTCCTAACCTTGGTGGCCACCACCATATCACTAGTTTTCATGTACATTAAGGAATTCCTTCCATCCATAATTATAAAGATAAATAATACATAAATGAATTGATGTTACGTGTTGAGTAGTAGTCGTAGTATGATAAACACACCACACGCACGCACGTAAGGTTCTTAAAGAAACTTCACTCAGCTGCAACCCGTCACACGTGGCTTAAGGATGCAGACCACACTGAAGTAACAGTTCCAACAATATTTTATTGCAGCGATGCGATCTCCACACAATGCATTCACAAATGCACCAACACTGATACAATGTCTCCTCTGCAAAATGTCTACACTTTGACACAGTGCGTATCTCATACAATGTACATTACCATACCGCACTGCATAACTCATCCAATCCTTGGTGTATTCCTCTCAGTGTGTCGCATTTTATTCCTTACATTATTCCTTACATTAGGACATGTTGTCCGTGTGGGACCGTCTTGCTTTTTTACCAACGAACACCAGTCTGTCGTATGTAAGGCAACACAGCCACACAAACAACCGGCATTGTCTACAAACACGAATACACTGAGAATCAACAACAACAACAACGACGCTAAGTCTGGGATTGATCCGTCAAAACGGACGGATTAATAAACAAAGAATATGACCCCCCACGTCCATACACGCAGACTCCCAACGCTTCCTTGTGTCTTATCGCGGCTAAGCCCCGCTGAGCAGGAAATGACCTTGGACCTGACAGACACAAGCGCCGAGAGAACAGAAGACGCGGCGACTGATACAATCGTATCCCGACATAAGACTGGACCCTGCAAGGATTTGAAAGCGATCATACTGGACATCAATAACACCCGTCAGGAATACTGCAAGGATTTGAAAGCGATCATACTGGACATCAATAACACCGCGTCAGGAATACTGCACAAATTTGAAAGCGATCATACTGGACATCAATAACACTGCACGGATTTGAAAGCGATCATACTGGACATCAATAATGCCGCGTCAGGACTACAGTTACATCCACGGACAACACTGACAACATGTTCTGATGTAAGGAATAAAATGCGACACACTGAGAGGAATACACCAAGGATTGGACTGAGAATTGTAGGCCGGTTCCCTGATGAGTAAATCGGAGCCTATAGTTACTAACTACGAATACCGATCGAAACGCCCCCGAGTGCTTCACATTCTTCTGCTCGGATATTTTGAGGCGTCGGGACCAGAGTGACAGGATGCATACCTGGGTGGGACCGTCTTGCTTTTTTACCACAGGCCCGTGGTCCACATAAAATCTTAAAGGAACGTTTAATATGGGGAGTTTTAGTGAGGTGTAGGCGAGAGCTCAGTCTGTCAGAGGTCTAAATAAGTTAGTGCGGGCTTTACTGTCAGTGGGTACCGACGTGTTTCAGATACCTTAGCCCGTATTCCAAGACTCTGAAACCTAGAATTCAGGTATGTTTTTGATATGTATTTTTCAGGGGTCAAAACACTTGCTGGGGAAAAAGTCGGAAACAACAGGGGGGGGGGGGGGAGGGGGGGGCCGGGGGGCAAGCGAGACATTGATTCCGGGGGCCGAAAACTCAAACAGGAGGGGGGGGGGGGGGGGGGGGGGGTAGGCGCGAAGAATAACGGTACGCAATGTTGGCGGGCCTATGCTCACTTCCACCAATTCCAACTTTAGAATGTGCTCTTATATCCGTTCAAATATGTCAGGGTTCGACTTTCACCGATTTTTCACACCACTTTCTCACTCCCGTTTCATTAGAAGTTTAGCCGCGAGCAACATTGTGTCCTGCATCGCTAGACGCCATCTTGGAAAAACGAAGCTTGCCTAAAGTTAACGATAAACAAATCTGACAACTTGTGGACCTGCGCCGTTTACCACGACCATTTTAGATTTTTTTACGTTTTATTTTTTTCCACGCGGAATTGCCTTTTTTTAAACAGCGGATTTTTTTAAATTAACGCTGATATCCTCGAAAAAGCGGAAGATTTTGACCCCTGATTTTTGATAGTTGCTTAGTTAAAGACGGTATGCGTTGGTAAGAGTAATTTGGTTGTATAGCGTTGTCTGGGTTGGTTCAGTTATGTTGGTTTGGAATTCAGTGAGGTAACCGGTGTTTTTCGTATACAGTTATTTACCGAGATGGATAACTAAAGGAATGTGAGGGGTGTATGCCTAAGTCGTTGTGAAGGTAGTACGTGGTTAAGTATAGTCTTTTCGAGCGTATGGGATAATGTATAGCGAGAGTGTTAGGTTATAGTCTGTTTCAAGGTAGTGACAGAGTTATGGGGTGTTACGAAAGTAGTCGGGTTATGAAGCACGTGTGTGTGTGTGTGTGTGAATGAACGTGTGAGTTATTTGTATCAGCCAGGTTACGTAATGTTTCTCATATTATCCAATATGTGTGTGTGTTTAGCAAGTGTTACGATTTAGGCCAGGCCTGGCCTGGCCTGGCTTGGCTGCGGAAAGGCTAAGGGAGGAAACCCCTGACATCAAAGCCCCCGTGTCTCCGGGGAAGGCTTTTGAGCCAGAGACTAGGACAAGGACAGTCTGATATAAAACCTACGACCCGAGGACCTCGATGCCACCGTCCCAGCTTGCTAGGCCATGGCAGACGAACCAAGGGTTTAAAGGGTGGGGCCAGTACTGCGCACACTGCACTCCACCAAAAAGCTCCACCGCGCAGGCTTTAGGAAACGTCCACGGACCATGACACTGACCATTCCAAGTCCTGTAGCGACGGGCGAGGGGCGAAACGGCAGGTGAAAGATGTCACTGGAAGCCGCAGTCTCAAACCTGCATGCAGGCGGTTCAGGATATTGGTCGCCTGATGTTGACCTGGGGATGACAACATCACTCGGCACACCCTGAACGACCAAGCAGCCTTCTCTAGGGACAGCACTGCTTGCTCCACACGGAGAGGGGCCTAGAAAAGGTGGCCTAACCAAAGCTCGTCCCGGCCCTCGCAACCCCAGTTGGCTAGCCGCGGTCAACGGGCATCTTCTCCTGCGGTCAAAAAACAAGAAAGAATAACGGATCCACTCTCATGACGACCACGACCGGACTCAACGTAGCATG
Organism: Semisulcospira habei; assembly: GCA_036245525.1. Classification (NCBI taxonomy): domain Eukaryota; kingdom Metazoa; phylum Mollusca; class Gastropoda; family Semisulcospiridae; genus Semisulcospira; species Semisulcospira habei. The sequence goes on from BTPG01000008.1 coordinate 131,507,185, forward strand.
CTGGAACATCCGAACCATGCTCGACAAAGCAGACAGCGGACGCCCTGAACGTCGCTTATTCTCCCCGCCCTCACGTCGCTCCGCCCTCACGATTTAGGACTTTATTTATTCAGAGTGCTTGTCGGAGGTTGGAGCGACGGACGCCGAGATGTCAAATCACCAGGGACCTCATCTCTCCATCTCTTCACTCGGGGAGTGAGCGACCGGTGCCGAGACACTTGGGTCACAGCGAAGATACGGTACGAGCTACAAGGGCGTCCACGGTACGAGAGACAGGACGACTCGGGAGCGTACGAAGGACTTGCACGCCTAGACGTGAAAGGACTGAACGTAACCAGGCGAGAACACCAAACAGGTTGGAGTGTGAGAGACTACTACCTAGCCTGGCAGTTACATTGTGTGTGTGTGCATGTGGTGTTGAGATGCTGGTAGTGGTGTAGTGTATATAGTTTGATAATCATTTAAGCGTTTACCTTGTTTATATTGTATAAAAGTTCCGTTAGAAAGGAAGCCCGTGAGTTGTGTTTTACCGCATGAATGCGCCCGTCTGAGTCAGTGGCGGTGTATGCGTCTGTTGTGCGAGAGTCTGTGCGTACGACTGGGGGCAAGTCTGCGTGCGTTACAACAAGTTTCAGGTCTCCACCCCGGATCTGGATCTTCTGCGTTTCTGGCACCATTAACGTTTCCGATGATAAGATCGTATACTGGGGTCTTCACGCATAGCACCTTCACCTCTCTTCTCAGGTACGGACACTGACCTTGGCAAGGGGGATAATCCTCACAGTTCCGTCGGCCAAAATGAGGATGGTCCACTCCTGTAGCTTCTGGTCTTCAGCTACTAGGTTCTCTCTCACAATGACGCAGCTACAACGGTGTCTCTCAGCACTCTCACTGATGTGTTGCCGACGAATCCTGACACCACCGGCATGTTCGGCACTTCATTCTCAGGCAGCGAAATGTTAGAGAATGGTACGAATGTAGCCCCATCGCCAACTGGGATGCGTCCATTCTTTCTGAAAGATTCGATCAGCTCCGGTGTCACTCGCCTTTCTCCATACTCACTCACATGACGTCACTTCATTGGCCAGTACAGCGGCGGCTCTGTGTTGAGACGAGGTACTACTTCTGCCTGCTATCCCGCGATGGCTTGGTTGGGTCTTCTGGTGTTATCGCCTCGGGGAACATCTTTAAAAGGACACCGTATCGCCTTGTGTCCCCTCTTTCCACAAAGAAACATGTCAGGCTCTCCACCGGCATGTGTTTCTGGGTGTCTCTGACATGGTGGATTTCCTCTGCAGGTGCAGACACAAGCTGCGACTTACTGGGCCCGAACTTCATGTTGTGGGCGTCCAGGTATCTTTGAGCGAAGTCTGCCAGGGCTTTCAGGGACTGGTCCTTTTGCTCCCTGAGGTGGGCGGCCAGGTCCTTAGAACATGCGTTGAGGACTTGTTCTTTGATGATGAGGTCACACAGGTCCTGCTACTCTTTGTTTAAACCAACCAGCTCTATCAATTTCTCCAGGTAACTCCTGATTCTTTCAATAAATAGGCCGGATGTTTCTCCTTCTTTAGGCTTGTAGTTCCGAAATCGTTGCCTGTAAACCTCTTCAATGAAGTCGTACTGTCTCAGCAGGGCGCACCTTAACTGCATATAATCTTCGGCTTCTTCTCTTGGCAAGCGGGTGAAAAATTCAAGTGCTTCCGGTTAGAAGTGCGCTCAGTTTAATAGCCCAAGTCTCTTGTCTCTAGTTGTTGCTGCTTGCGAAACGCTCGAATCGCTCCAGATAAGCGTCCATCTTATCTGAATTTTCAATGAAAGGTGGAAGCTTTGGCGCACGGGCTGTTTGCTCTCTGCTGGCTAATGCTGTTGCTTCAGTAGCTCTCTGGCTCTGTGCCTCTATTTCCATCTGCTTCAGATGAATTTCGTGTTGTCGCTGCCTCTTCGCCTCTTCTCGCTGTTTTTTTCTGCTTCTTTTCGCTGTTTCTCTGCCTCTTCTCGCTGTTTCTCTACCTCTTCTCGCTGTTTCTCTGCCTCTGCTGCTTGAATTTCGAGATTTCTGATTTCACGCTCTTTAGCTCTTTCTTCTCTCTCCAATCTCTCTTTTTCTGCTCTCTCTTGTCTCTTTTCCTCTCTCTCCTCTCTCTCCAGTCTCTCCTTTTCTTCTCTCTCTCGTCTCTTTTCTTCTCTCTCCTCTCTCTCCAGTCTCTCCTTTTCTTCTCTCTCTCTCTCGTCTTTTTTCTTCTCTCTCCAGTCTCTCTCTCTCTCTCTCTCTCTCTCTCTCTCTCTCTCTCTCTCTCTCTCTCTCTCTCTCTCTCTCTCTCTCTCTCTCTCTCTCTCTCTCTCTCTCTTTTACAAACTCGAGGAGTTGAGCTCCTTCGAGTCCGAATTCCTTTCCAATTTTAAGGAATGTCTCCATCTCCGATGTCGCCATCTTTGCGTTTCACTGCTGGCTGTTGTCTTCTGCTACCCTTTCCACTGAGCCAACTAAAGAAGTCCCGTCGGATGTGCCAAAATGTTACGTGTTGAGTCGAAGTTGTAGTATGATAAACACACCAGACGCACACACGTAAGGTTCTTGTAAAGAAACTTCACTCAGCTGCAACCCGTCACACGTGGCTTAAGGATGTAGACCACATTGGAGTAACAGTTCCAACAATATTTTATTGCAGCGATGCGATCTCCACACTATACATTCACAAATGCACCAACACTGATACAATGTCTCCTCTGCGAAATGTCTACAATTGGACACAATGCGTCTCTCATACAATATACCCCACCCGGGTCTGCCCTGGGGACTTGGGTGGGGTTAGGTATTTTTTAGTTCCCAGGGTCACCCTGGTCAGCCCCACAGGGTGGGTTTTTCTCTCTATTCTGGGGCATGTGTTTCTGTCTACCCTTTGTCCATTCACCTGTATTTGCCTTTTCAAAACTCTCCCTACTGTCTGCACTGCCTGTAGCTCTTGATATTGGATGTGTGTTGCTAAATGGTCTTAGCTTTATTTAGGCCCCATGTTGTAGGTTTATTTAACGTATTTGACGGACTGGCGACATACATTCAATTTTCTGTTTATTTTTTTTTTTTTCACAAGCAGTGCAGGCACGTCCTGAGAAAGCCTTGTTGCTGGCGGGACATTAAGCAATGTACAATCAATCAATCTCATACAATATACATCACCATACACTGAATAACTCTGTCACTGACAATGAACCACGATACTTTGCGTAGCTCTCTAAATGTCAATGTGCTTATGATACACTGCAATTATACAACTGAACAATGTACCGACGTTGTTACATTGCAATTCTACAACTGAACAATGTACACACGTGCTTCCTAGCACCATCTTTTATAGTGGTATGTTTTCCAGAATAATCGAGCAAATTCATACAACACAACCAATCAGAAAAGAATACATAACCAACCCTCATTAATATTAATAAGAAAGAATACTCAAGAATGGTCCACAGAAATCTGGCTGCTAATATTTCCAGCCCCTATTTTGTGAAATCCCGGCGGTATAATGACGTCACACAAAAGTGTTCACGACCTTGCCCGCATTCTCTGGAAATTACACGAGTTTTCGTAATACATACTGGCTGCTAACTTCACGCGCACAGAAAACAATGGTGATGTCTCGAGCGGTTTCTAGACTCTTCGGGATTCAACTCCGTGTATCAAAAGACAATCAATTCCGCTCTCTGTGCGAACGATAGTGATTCTTACTAAAAAGGTACGTGATTCGTAATCATGATAGCTCAAATAAATATCGGATCGTTTCCTACGATTAATGCATGCATGCTCTCACAGCACAACACAACCACAGTCGTAACAATTGATAATAATAATAAATAAATAAATAAATAAATAAATAAATAAATAAATAAATAAAACGTAATATAGTGGAGAAGGCTACTATGTGTCTTGTGTCACATGCAGTCCTGATAAAGCTTGATCATAAGAGTTCTTTTGAGTACTTGAGTGCGGCTTGGTTGAATGGGTTGCAAAAAGAAAAATTCCTAGATTTAGGTGCTCAGCTGAACATGGTGATTTAAATGGAAACGGTTCGTAGATGGATTTCAGTCTGCCCGGCTTGTGCCTAAGACCAGACTTATAAAAGGCCGTGTCTTGACCAGTTAATCCCATCTCCACTAATACAAAAAAGAGCCGGCCTAAACATTGAGCCGTTAGGCTGAAAACAGACGAACAACATGCATGTTGTATCTGGATAAAAAGTCTTCAGAATGTTGAAGATGGTCGGCAGACACAATGCAAAACATGCACGAAGCCGTAGTGTACTATCGACTCGTCCCACAAAAGACCGAGTTCTATGGGAAAGGCTGCTTTCAAGACCAGGAAAAATAACGGCGTATATCAAGTACTTCAAAGTTCAAATCCAAAATAATCTCTTTCTCACTTCAGGAGCGATGTAAACCTGCATCAACCGAGCGCGTCTGATTGACTTCTTTCGAAGGCGTCTCGTTGACCGCCATTTTGAAACTAGGCGACGCGAGTATGCTTACGGTATTAAAAATATTACTTTTAAAATTATTTTTTCGTAAATATCAAATATCATTATGTACACATGTTTACTTGCTCGTGATTTTACTTTGATCACTGAAATAAACTTGTAACTTGTATGATTGCAATTTTCAATGTTATGCACAAAAAGTGTCTTGCACTGAGTTTATCTGGGCCTTGTACGAGGACTAGTTCCCCGCACAGCAAATAGGGCTCGGGAAGCTGACGTCATCACGCCGCCCAGTCGTGGCGGCCATCTTGTGAGGATACGGGATTAAGCGCTCATAGGGAAATCCGGCTGTTTTTGGACTGTCAGGAAAGTCCTGTTGTGCTATAAGCAATACTAACAGCAGGTCAGTCTTGCCATCACTGCACGGTAGCGGAAACCGCTCACCAAAATCTGTTTTTGTTTGTTTCCAAAGAGGAAGAAACATGAAGAAAAACGTGTTGTTGAAACACTATTTCGCTACTATCTCATGACTATGGTATCCTCATAAGATGGCGGCTGATGCGCTGACGCTTCTAGGCAACGCGGGGAACTTCCGGAGCCCTATAGCGCTCTAAAAACACTTCTAACAAAATGTCACAGTCTCCATGTTAAGGACAAATCAGTATTGTTGTTATGCATAAACCATATGGCATTAGTACTTTCCCGTTTAGTACCTGCAAACTAATGTTACTCTTTTGACGAACTACTTAGAGGCCTCTGCAAAAATTGCGTAATCTGCTAAAATAACTAGCGATGCGCCCGCCGCATGACGTGAAGCTCATATAGTGACATGTTATTTTGCTGCTCGTGCTATTGGATTCTTCTTCAGAATTCCTGCCGCTACTGACACTGTGAGGAGCCCACAGAGCGTACTAACGGCGGGAACATAGTGATGTGTCCGTCAGTTCAGATAAGTTTGTGTGCACCGTGGTGTGTGTCGCCGGATCAGAGTTGGCTTAACCGCCGGTGAGGAGCCCGGGGAATCCGTGGCGGATCAGCATAATAAGCCTACAAATATGAACAACTCGGAATGTTCATAAAACAAAACAAAAATGCATGTGAGCTCCAAACCGCAAATCCTCATCTCAGTTGTTTACAATGAGTAACTTGAACTTGACCGAACTGAAGTCAGTGGCGGAGCCGGCTTGCAAAATAACGCAACGATAGCAAAATGCAACTAGCAAAATTGAACGTAGAGCTAACACAATGTACCAAAGTTTGAAAAATATGACACTGTGCTAACACAGACACAGCCCGGCCGCTAGCAAAAGCCGGTGCGACGACTGACACTGAGGCTCGTGCTGCTCTCCCCGCGTCAGGGTCTCATGATAGTGAAACCGTATAAGTCTCAAGTTGATTCCGTCACTAACTGTCGCGAAATGTAACTGAACAGGCATAGCGCATGTCACAAACGACTCTATGAACATAAGGGCCCGACAATAATGATTTGACTAAATGCAAATCCGCTGCGCCACTGCGTGCGCGCTATCGCATCTAGCTCAATTCAGTCAGACCCGGCGTGGACTGACATGATTAATGTTTTCAGCTCAATTAGTGCAAGGGAGGCAACCTGTTAGCCTGGTCCATTGAGCACGCGGTTATACAGTCCCCGTGTTATCATTTACTAAGTGAAAACCCACATGCTCTCTTGCATGTATACAAATGCCTCAAGATTGGATTGAAAGATGAATGCAATGAAACATACCTTGGATTCGCAAAAGTGTTTTATGAGACAAGTTTTGCCAACACCTGCATTTCCGATTCCAACAAGCTGCAACAGTAACAGAAAAATCGCTTGACATTCAGTGGTATGGCAGGTGTAGGAACCGCCCGCATGCGCGCAAAAAAAGGTCATCGGGCCGACGTCGGCCCGATGGCCATATGCACATTCGGGTGGGGGTGGGTGGAGGGAAGGGTGGGAAAGGAGGGCCCTCCCCCCCCCCCACCCCCACAAAACACACAATAAAGTATGAGGGGGAGGGTGGCCACGGCCGTGGCCCTTGCCATCCCCCACCCCATCCCCTACCCCCTTCCCCTTATGTTAGACTATTGTTTGCACTCCTCTCAACCCCTACCCCCCAATTTGATATTTTGAAAGCTGAAAATAAAACCTATCCACACTGCCCCCCCCCCCCCCATCACACACACCCCTCCCCGCCCCCTCCCGGCCTCAGGTTGGCAAGGGTTAGCCTACATGTACAGACATCCAAGTTCCAAGTTTGCCGAGGCAGTTTAGTGACTACAGAGAATTTTCGGCGTGACCCGACCGACAGCTGCCCCACTGTACCGTTTTGCCCGGAACCGGGCAACCCGAGCATCAGCTCAGCAGTATCAGCAATATGTCACAGTGCCATACTTGAAACCGTATGTTGCTATGAACAGATGAGCAATTTTATTTTTTCAGGTTCTTAATACTTTATAATCATAATTACATTAAACTTTTTTTGTTTGTTCTTATTGTATTGTATTATTTTGTTATGGCCGTGACGGGCAACCTGTCCCTGCCAGTAAACGTACATAATTTGTTCTGAAATCTTTGTTCATTCAACGACCAAAATCCAGAACCGTCCAAGAAACATGGACAAAAGATTGGTCTCAGCAAGAGGTATAGATCCTCATGATCCCCCCGACGCAGTCGCAGGACCTCATGAGGACCTGTGTCTCTGGCAGTCGCTCGTCACAGCGGTGTTCATTTTTTTTCGGCAGTGAAGGGGTTAAGCGAATAAAGTTTATTGTACTATATATGATTAACCTCTGTGTGCATGCAGCCATCGGTAATCGGTTTACAGTACCGCCGGTGGCTGCATGCGCAAGAGCATAAACCGGCTTTAGTTGGCCGCTGTCGCCGGTAGCGGCCGTGCCGGTTTGTCACGATTACTGATCTCAGTGATTCCTGCAGGAATGATCACTACAAAAACCGCTACCAACAGCAGAACTTTTGACTGGTTAACTCTTAAACTCCCTGAACAGCTAAAAGACTTCCATTAGAATGCATAGGGGCCTGACATGGTGCTTTGCATGTAAATCCGCTGCGCCACCGCGTGCGAGCTACCGCAAATCATGTGAGCTCAGTTCTGTGGCGCAGCGGATTTGCATTTAGTCAAAGCACCATCTTCACATGCATTCTATAGATAGGGCTCGCGGGAAGTTCCGCCCCGCGTTGCCTAGGACCCAGTCGGCGGCCGCACCGCCATCTTGAGAGGCCGCTTGAGAGGACTCGGATACGGCCGGGCCGGACTTACTTTGAGGCGCTCAGGACTTGAATCGCCCTGTCAGGACAATATGTCAGGAAAGTCCTGACGTGCTACTCACTGTAGGAAACCGCTACTGAACCAATCTCAGTGTTTTTGTTTGTTTGTAAAGAGGAAGAAACATGAAGAAACGTGTTGAAACACTGACTACTTCGCTACTATCTGAAGGCTATCTGATCATGATGTTCTTATGATGGCGGCCGCTGACGCACCGACGCTCGCCTAGGCAACGCGGGGAACTGCGGCTTCAGTCCCGAGCCCTATAGTAGTAGCAGTAGTAGTAGTAGTAGTAGTAGTAGCGTGAGGACAAAATAGGCCGCGAGGCCTTTGCAAATGTCCTTTCTTTTTTTAATTACTTTGAATGGAAGTCATTTAGTTCTCGGGGAGTCAGTAAACTTTACCTTTGTCCAAACCAGTAAGGAAACAGCGTCCTGGTAGTGTTTAGTCAGATGACCGGGCGTTCTGTCCATTGCACCTTGTATTGTATGTCAATTCTAGAGGCTGTTTCCAGCTTCCAACACACGAGACAGACCCTCTCTGATCATGTTCTTTCTCGTCTTACGCTCAGGGGAAATCACCACCATTGCTAAGGTAAATTAAAAGCCGCTGCATTGTGGGTAAAGCAGGAAAGTCCCCTATCTATTTTAGTGCATGTAGCTGACCACACAACTTTAGGACTTTGCATTTTATTAAAATAAAAATAATACAAGTTAAGTGCGTATCTATGTAAAAGTAGTCTTGTGCATTATACTCTAATCGTGCTTCATATTGTATATTATCACTGAACTAAAAGTGACGTTATGTTGTCATCTCACTTTGGCAAATTCTTGGTATGTGAAAGTGCGGCGGAGTTTGTAATAGATCCTGTCCCACAATACCACGTCAGCAGCGGGGATTCCCCTCATGTACGCATGTCCGGCTTTTATCGGGTCAAAGGGAAATCTACCCCCTTAAAGTTAATTCCCTTGCTGTTGTCGTTTTTGGATTGTTTAGCGGTATTTTTTTGCGTAGCCAGACAGTTGATCAAAAATGTCATTAGTTAAGTATACTTTCTCTTGACATGAGAAAAAATCTGACGATACTTTGTGTTGTTCAAAGTACTAATTTTAATATTGTTTTGAACATTTTATAGTACGGTAATACCTTGAGCCTGTCACCGGTAAGTGCGCGAAAGGAGCTAACTAGAGCAAAAGCGGACACGTCTCAGTAGCAAGCTAGCTGTGCGTGTTTACTCATCACAATAGATTTAGGACGGGCACTCGGCTGCATCTGATGCAACATGGTCAGCTCGTCAATCGCTTACGCTCTCTGGCTTTTCCTGGGATTGTTTGGAGTCCACCATTTTTACCTTGGCAGAGACAGACATGCCTTCGTGACATGGGCTACCCTCGGTGGTGTATTCGGTTTGGGGTGGCTAAGAGACTTTTTCCACCTGAATGCCTACATCGATGAGTGCACAGAAATCAACGAGTGCAAAGAAATCGACGAGTGCGAAGAAAACGATGAGTGCAAAGAAAACGGCGAGTGCGCTAGAAACAACACTGACATCCAACAGCAGCAGCAGCAGCATTCGCGGCGTGATAAGAAACCGAAAGTGAGTTGCAAAGAAAACGATGAGTGCAAAGAAAACGACGAGTGCGCCGGAAACAACGCTGACATCCAGCAGCAGCAGCAGTCGTGCCGTGATATGAAACCGAAAGTGAGCTGGGCGCGGTTCGGCGGGATGATAATCATGGGGATAAACTTTGGCTACTTGATGCAGATCGCATGCCCACCAGAGTGGCATGAACTACAGGGCATACTGGGGATTGGTGTGCGATTTGTGTTGCCAAGTGTAGCAGCGGCTGTAGGTCAGTTGTAAAACCCTTTAGCCCCAACGCCCTACAGCAGGAGATTAATTGACCATGATAATTTAAGGGTAGTGCCAGATTAGCTTGGTGCCTTCAGGTGCCAAGCTAATCTGGCACTACCCTTCAATTATCATGGTCAATCCACCTCCTGCAACATAGTCATTAACTCATTCTACCCCAGACATACCACAGCAAGATAAGTATCGACCATGATAGTTCAAGGGTGATGCCAGAATATCAGGGTCGATCTGTGTCATGCACTGCAATGCAGTCTTCAGAGGACAACGGCAACATTTGGGGATTTCGGTGTTGGGGTACAATGAGTTAAGTAACACTTCCAAAATGTGGGTGTCAGTTTTTTTCCAGCTTGGGTTGTAGACTTGACCTTGACCATGAATATACATCGTCAATGTGTACATACCCAGAGTGGTGCTTTCCTGTTTGTATCTCAATTGTAAATCCAATATTAAACGAAACTAATGGTTGGGTTTGGTTGATTAGTTTTCTTTTAATTATTGACCAATGTAACTACCTATATGTATATGTGTTAGTATCCCTAATAAAAAGTATGTGTGGGCTGGCAAACATTCTGTACTCATGCAGGAGGGATGGGGTGGGGGGGGGGGGGGAAGGATAAAGGAAAGGAGGCTGCTTTCTGCCAGCAAAGTTCTACACATATTGTCTTTAGCTTCTGCTGTCACACGGGCTCATGATCTTGAGAACCTGTGCCTTTTGCAGATTCACACTCACAGTACTTACACATTACAATAACTGAAAAACAAAAGAGACCCTTGAAACAAAATGACAATTTGTTATTATTATGGATGCTTATACATGAATTGTATAATTTGCATTTTCCTACAGTTGTATGTAAGTTCATGTTCAATCAGTTAAATGAATATTATGATTTCTTTCTTTTTTTTTTGTAGGTGTACATTTGGTGGCTAACATTGGAAGGTTGCAAGCTTCAATGAAATGGCCTCTGATAGGTGCTGCAATAGGTGTATTGTGGCTGTCGGCAGATGCTGGCAATATAGGAATGGTCAGTCTCTGTGCATCGGCAGCAACATGTTGGTTTGGGGTGTCATGGAAACCTATCGTAAGAAAACAGAGAGGAATGTGCAAAAGGGTGTCAATGTTGGCCCTGTTTGGCTCCATATATTTGTTGCTGTGGGGATCGTCTATTTACTATAACGCTAAATTAAAGACCCAGGATGGAGAGGTGCCACTGAGGGTTGCCATGAACAATTTTTTCAAGTCGCCAGCATGGATAGAGACAAAGCAGGCTTTCTGGCAGGTCTGTCAGCATGTGCAGGAGAACGGATGGCAGCAGCTGTATCAGGAACTGTTACGAGCCATGGATCCTGTGGGGGAGGCCCATGCATATAAGGTACTATACACATGATGTCACCATATGAGTCCAAAATAGCTCAAGCAGTTAAGCATTGGAGGAGGAGAGTGAAGGGAATCGCCAGGTCGTGGGTTCAAATCCCATCACAGCCCCGGTAACTGGACTCGCAATCCAGGGGGAAAAGACGGATTTGTTCAATAGCATGTCTGTTGAAAGGTCCTGGTAAATCAAAGTGGCACAGTTGGAGTGCGCCTGAGTTGATCAGTGTTCAGGTCGTACTCCATAGTCAATAGATTTCCCTGTCCCCCATAACCCGGCCGTCAGGGCCGTCCATTATCACTTCGGTGCCGTGGACGTTAAACCCCGAACTAATCAATCAATGTCACCATAGATCAGATTTTCCTTTTTCATTTATACGTGTATGTATAACACGTAATCATTTTTTTAAAAAACGTGTCTAGCTAATTCACAGCTGACATTGACCTGTGCAACTTTAGGAGGCTGAGTACCAGCAGTAGGAATGGATTGGGTGTGGTAGTTCAAGGGTAGGGTCATATTAGCATCATACTGGTAAAGTGTCGAGTTTGTCTAGCACTATCCTTGAATAATCTTTGCCAGTCCACAACACGCCGATGTGAGGAAGGTGCCAACCTAATCTGAAACAACCCTAGAACTGTTATGGCTAGTCCACCTGTTGTGGCGTCTTAACTCATTTATGACATGCTGCAAATGCATTTATGTGGCATGTCTCGCACACTAACTTCATTTTGCACATATTCACCCGCTATCTTTCAGACGAGATTAAAGTGCTTTAGACTTGTTGAAGTTTATGTAATGACAACTTCCTTCAGATAAAAGGTGGAAGTTTTGCAGAGATTTTTTTCTTATCCCAAAAACTGTTATGAATTGATAAATTTTGTTTTCTTTTGCATTTTTTAGTGCAGCGTGCGACCGCTGATTTTGTGACACGGTTATTGTCAAGCTGATTTATTGGTCAGTAGCAACACAAATTTTGTACATACCGCATTTGCATTTGTTTGTATTTGTAGCAGCACAGCCAGAGTCTGAAGTCTCCTAAAAAACTTCGGTTTTGAAATTGTGTTGCTTAAAATGCATAATACGATTGATTTTTCAGACTGGATGCATTCGTAGCTCGATATATATGTATATGTATTGTTTAAAATTAAAGGCACAACAACCGACACACAGTTGACTGTTGGTATCCATTCAACGCTTCAGCACAATGCTTATATGCTGACAGTCACTCATCAGATGTTGCATTATACTGTCCACTGTTTATTTACACTGATCATGCATTTAACCCCCTAATGCATGCAGCCACTGATACTTTAAACAGTACAGGTGTGCATGCACAAAGGGGTTAACTTTGTTCTGGATTTGTTTAATCTCATTATTTTTATTTCAGGTGCTCGGGCTAGACGAATCAGCATCACAAGAAGAGATCAAGGTGCGATACCGTAAGCTGGCCCTGGAATGGCACCCAGATAAACAGCAAGACCCAGAGAAGAAGAATGAGGCACAAGCAAAATTCATACAAATCAAGGATGCTTATGAGACTCTGTCCTCCATCAAGGCAAAAAGGATAAAGCAAAGCAAGAAATCGACTACAGCACAGCAACATACAGAATTTTAATGTACTTTTATGCAGAGATTGGATACAAATACATTGTAGGGGGGTGTATGTGTGTGCAGTCACTCAATATTCCAGTGCTTTATTCGCTATTTTAATAAATCAATCCAGACCAAAAAGGTGACTGCCAAGCGTGTAATATGCAAAGAAGTACCCAACGGAGAAAGAAACACGCTTAGAAAAGACGGGTACAACTCAATTTATTAATATTTCGGGTAAATACCCTTTGTCAAATTAGACAAACAAACAGAGAGATTAGCCGCTACTTATCTTCATTGGCAGAAGGAATGTGGCAACTTTCCTTCTGCCAATGAGGATAAGTAGCGGCTAATCTCTCTGTTTGTTTGTCTATTTTGACAAAGGGTATTTACCTGAAATATTAATAAATTGAGTTGTACCCGTCTTTTCTAAGCGTGTTTCTTTCTCTGTTGGGTACTTCTTTGCTATTTTAATACACAGTGAAGATACATTAGCCATGATACAGTACACAAATTCAAAAAGACTTTCCTGATTTACAATTCTGTGTCTCTGAGATGGAGAGCCCCCCCCCCCCCCCCCCCCCCCCCCCCAAAACAAAATGTTGATGGATCTACAGTCCATCATGTACTTTTTTCCTACTATTTGCACTCTTATTTTATGCATTCTGCCACTAAGTAACTTTTGAAGTGTATTTGGAAAAGTAAGTATGCGCATCAATACCATAATGTCCATTTATGCAAAACTGTGAGTAAACCCAAAAACGATTGATGTAACTACGCAGAGGGAAGTTGGGGGGGGGGGGGGGGGGGGGGGGAGATGTTAGCATATGGCATTCTTGTCATCATGGAACATCCCACAAATTTCAAAGTTTCCTGAACAAGAGGGTTAGCAAACGTGAACTGGTACTGGTAGGCTAGATTTGCTAGTTGCCATATGCCGTACCCCTTGAGAAAAATCTGTCTAGCGATGTTTCTGGTAACCATTTGCACTGCTTTAGTGACATAAGCATAGCCTCTGCTATCTTGCATTGTCACGTTTGGACGGGAAGGTTTGGGAGATTTCCAGTTGCCTAGTAGAAACTGTCTAAATGCATGGTGTAAATTGGTGCCCTGGCTTTATATTCATATCTGGTGCGGTCAGTTCTTGACACTTCATCTGCCCCACCTGGGTCTGCCCTGGGGGACTTGGGTGGGGTTAGGTATTTTTTAGTTCCCAGGGTCACCCTGGTCAGCCTCACAGGGTGGGTTTTTCTCTCTATTCTGGGGCATGCTGGGTGTAAAGCAGGGCTGCGTGCTGGCACCGACCCTCTTCACCATCTTTTTTAGCATGATGTTGAAGCAGGCCACAGTGGACCTCGATGATGACGATGCAGTGTACATCAGGTATCGTCTCGATGGCAGCCTGTTTAACCTCAGACGACTGCAGGCCCACACGAAAACCCTAGACCAACTGATTCGTGAGCTGCTTTTTGCTGATGATGCTGCCCTCGTTGCACACACAGAGAGAGCCCTGCAGCGCATCACGTCTTGCTTCGCAGATGCTGCCCAGCTCTTTGGACTCGAGGTCAGTCTTAAAAAGACAGAGGTCCTCCATCAGCCGGCACCCAAGACAGTGTACCGCCCTCCTCACATCACCATCGGCGAGTCTGAACTAAAGTCAGTGCACCAGTTTACTTACCTTGGCTGCATTATCACGTCGGACGCCAAGCTGGACAAGGAGCTTGACAGCAGGCTGGCAAAAGCGAACAGCGCTTTCGGGCGACTTTTCAAGCGGGTGTGGCACAATCAGCAGCTGAAAACAGGCACCAAGATCAGCGTGTACAGAGCTGTGGTCCTCACCACCCTGCTGTATGGTTCCGAGTCCTGGGCCCTCTACCGCAGCCAACTACGACTCCTCGAACGCTTCCACCAGCGCTGCCTGCGTACCATCCTGGGCATTCACTGGAGTGACTATGTCACCAACGTCGAGGTCCTTGAACGGGCTGAAACTGTGAGCATCGAGGCTTTGCTGCTGCGGACACAGCTCCGCTGGGCGGGGCATGTCTCCAGGATGGAGGATCATCGCCTACCAAAGATCACCCTGTTCGGCGAGCTTGCTACTGGACACCGTGACAGAGGGGCACCAAAGAAGAGATACAAAGACTGTCTCAAGAAGTCACTTAGTGCCTGCCAAATCGACCACCACCAGTGGTCTTCGCTTGCTGCGGACCGTGACACCTGGCGCTCCACCATTTACAAGGCAGCTGTCTCCTTTGAGGACTCTCACAGAGCTAGCCTTAAGGACAAGCGGCTCAGGAGAAAAAACAGAGATGCCGCAGCTCAGAACCCTGGCCATACCTTCCCCTGCAGCCACTGCGGTCGAACCTGCCTGTCTCGGATTGGCCTCCGCAGCCACGAACAAGCCTGCAGACGTCGTGGGCAACTCCTATAAAATCTTCGTTCGCGAAGTCAAGCCAAGAGGGGGCATGTGTTTCTGTCTACCCGAGGTCCATTCACCTGTATTTGCCTTTTTAAAACTCTCCCAACTGTCTGCACTGCCTGTAGCTCTTGATATTGGATGTGTGTTGCTAAATGGTCTTGGCTTTATTTAGGCCACATGTCGTAGGTTTATTTAACGTGTTGGACCGGCTGGCGACATACATTCAATGTTCTGTTTAGTTTTTTTGTCACAAGCAGTGCAGGCACGTCCTGAGAAAGCCTTGTTGCTGTCGGGACGTTAAGCAATGTACAATCAATCAATCATTGACACTTCATCTGTTTTATTTCTGTACACAGTGTGTATTGAGACTCATATGAACATCATGGAACATCCTACAAATTTTAAAGTTTCTGAAACAAGAGGGTTAGCAAACGTGAACTGGTAGGCACTTCATCTGTTTTATTTCTGTACAAGGTGTGTATTGAGACTCCTTTGCAACTTCAGTTTTTCAGTCAGTTTTCCGTTACTTGTTTCTGAGTGGTGACTATATTTAGTGCACTCATTCAGTGCAGGATTAATCAGTACACAGTATTGTAGGAGGTTAACAGAACCTGATAGATGCAGATGAAACAAGATGGGACCATAGCCCAAAGTTGTTCCTATTTTCAAGCTTATCTTTCTGATCCATCTCCTTCTTCCGTAACCCATCCTCTGATCCACACACATTGGCACACAGAAGTAAATATGGACACACCATGCTTCCTCCATTTGTAAGGTCTGTGCCTGTGGTCTGACGTAGCAATACCTATTCTGAAGAAGAATAATGTAGTGAAGCCAGATGGACGCAGTCTGGCCAGAAAAGGCTGTTAAGTGGGGAGATGATTCTGTATTCAGGTCATGAAGAGGAGAATGCCCCCCATACAGAAGGCGTAGCATTCATGCTGTCACCAGTGGCACAGAGAGCGCTGATGGGCTGGGAACCTCTTGGGCCAAGAATTATCACAGCAGCCTTTAGAGTCCAGAAAAAGATCAAGCTGAACGTCATCCAATGTTATGCGCCCACCATCCAGTGTTATGCGCCCACTAATGACAGTGACGAGGAAGAGAAACAAGAGTTCTACGACCAACTCCAGAGTGCTGTGGACAAATGTGCAGAGGAAGACATCACCATCGTCATGGGCGATTTGAATGCCAAAATAGGGGAGGACAACACCAGATACGAAGAGGTGATGGGGAGACAGGGACTAGGGGAGATGAGTGAGAACGGGGAGAGGTTTGTAGACTTTTGTGCTCTAAATAGACTTGTCATTGGAGGCAGCATCTTCCCACACAGAAGAATATACAAAGCAACTTGGGTATCACCTGACCATACTACAGAAAACCAAATAGACCATATCTGCATTAGCAAGAAATTTAGAAGATCCCTTCAAGATGTTCGAGTGAGGAGGGGAGCAGATGTCGCCTCAGACCACCATCTGCTTACCTTAAGAATAAAGCTCAAGTTAAAGAAAAGCCGCACAGAGACAACAAGAAGACAGCGCTATAATGTAGGCCTCCTGAGAGAGACTGGAGTGAGAGAAGAGTTCAAACTGGTGCTGTCCAACCTTTTTCAAGCGTTACAGGAGCTAGTAAATGAAGAGGAGGTGGTCACCACAGAGCAGCAGTGGAAGGCAGTTAGAGAGGCGCTGAACTCAACCTGCAAAGACACTGTAGGGTTCAGGAAACACCATCACAAGGACTGGCTGTCGGCACAGACCTTGAAGAAGATAGAAGTGAGGAAGCAGAAGAAAGCAGTTGTCAACAACAGTCGCACGAGAGCAGCCAAAGCAAGGGCACAGGAAGAATACTCGGAAGCCAACCGCAAGGTGAAGAGGAGTATCAGGGCAGACAAGAGGGCCTACACAGACAGCCTGGCAGAAAAGGCATCAGGCAGCGGCAACATGAAACATCTCTACGACATTACCAGAAGATTGTCGGGCAAGTATGGCCATACAGAAAGACCAGTAAAAGACAGAAGGCAAGCCTATTGCAGACAGAGCAGACCAACTCGACAGATGGGCCGAGTATTTTGAAGAGTTACTGAACAGACCCAGCCCACCCGACCCCCCAGACATCCAGCCAGCAGAGACCGACCTACACATCAACTGTGACAGACCCAGACGGGAAGAGATCAGAAGAGCAGTGGCATTTTTGAAGAACAGCAAAGCAGCAGGGCTAGATGGCATCCCAGCGGAGTCTCTGACTCAACAGTAGAGATCCTGTACCCACTGTTTGGAAAGATCTGGGAAGAGGAGGTGATGCCAGCTGACTGGAAGGAGGGGTACCTAATCAAGCTTCCCAAGAAAGGCGACCTCAGCAAGTGTTACAACTACAGAGTAATCACCTTGCCGTACCAGGAAAGGTCTTCAACAGGATCATCCTGGAGAGAATGAAGAGCTCCGTTGATCCCAGCTGAGAGACCAGCAAGCAGGATTCAGGAAAAACCGATCATGTACAGACCAGATCGCCACTCTCCGCATCATCGTGGAACAATCTCTGGGCTCCCCGCTGTACGTCAACTTTGTGTACCCACAAAGCTCGTCCGCCTGATCAAGAGCAGCTACGATGGCATGACATGTCGCGTGATCCACGAAGGGCAGTTCACCAGGGAGCTCCAGGTCGGAACCGGTGTCAGGCAGGGGTGTTTGCTGTCTCCGTTCCTCTTCCTACTGGCCATAGACTGGGTCATGAAGAGGACCACAGAGCACAGACGAAGTGGAATACAGTGGACATTGTGGACACAGCTTGACGACCTCGATTTTGCAGGCGACTTGGCTTTACTGTCCCACACTCATCAACAAATGCAGGACAAGACCACGAGGCTTGCTGACATCTCGTCCCAAGTGGGTCTTACCATCCACAAACAGAAAACAAAGACAATGAGGCTGAACGCAAACAGGGAAGAACCAGTCTTGCTTGCTGGAACCCCGTTGGAGGAGGTGGAGTCCTTCACCTATCTCGGGAGCATCATAGACAAAAAAGGCGGCACTGATGCAGATGTCAGAGCACGAATTGGTAAAGCCAAAGCAATCTTTCTCCAGTTGAAAAAAGTGTGGAGTTCCAGAGAGCTGTCACAACACACCAAAGTCCGGATTTTCAACTCCAACGTAAAAGCAGTTCTATATGGAGCAGAGACTTGGAGATTGACAAAAACCACAGTCAACAGATTACAGATCTTCATAAACAGTTGCCTTAGAAGAATTTTGAAAATCCATTGGCCAGAGAAGATCAGCAACATCAGACTCTGGGAGAGAACAGAGCAGATAACAGCAGAGAATGAAATTGGGCGAAGAAGTTGGGGATGGATTGATCACAGTCTGAGACAGCCAGCTTCCAGTATCACTAGGCAGGCATTGTCATGGTACCCCCAGGAAAAGAGGCGGGCCGAGAAACACCTGGCGTCGAGACCTCCAAGCAGACATCAAGAGACTGGGAACCACCTGGAGTAAAATCGAAGGAGAAGCACAGGACAGGAGTCACTGGAGGTCTCTCATCGACGGCCTATACCCGGGAAGGGGTGACAGGCGTAAGTAAGAAGAATAATAGCATGAGCAGCGAAATGACATCACAGCACGCTTCACGTATTGGTAGCATTAGTCCCATGACCCAGTATTCATGATGACAACTTCATGTTATACATCACTCATCGCAGTACTAACATTTTACGTATTATAGGATCAAACTTTGCAGTTGTCTAGCTGATTTTCACACCTACGGATTACAGGTCACAAATTTAACCTAATTGTCCTAATACTACCCGACAGCCGGGACAAACAGCAGGCTTATACAAACACTTTATGAAAAATCATGCGCATATTAATGAGAAGATAGGGGTGTTTTTGTGTACAAAAAAAATCAAAGTTATGTTAGCTGTTTTAAAAATAACTCGGAAAAGTGGTGCCGAAAATTAGCTGATTTTGACACATAGGGCTTGCATGTCACAATTTGATCTAATCGTACCCAATAGCCGAGACAAACTGTAGGCTTATGTAAATACAGTTTATAAAAAATAATGCGATTATTAATGAGAAGATTTCTTTTTTGTGAAAGAGATTCAATTGTTTTAAGATTAATCCAAAATAATTTGTGGAATTAATCTCAAAAACATGCAACTTTAAAAAAAAAAAAAATTTGATAATCACTCAAAAGTTGAAGAGGTACAAAGCTGGTAATGAACTCATTCAGTGTCTTCCTTTAATCTAGCGATATACCAAATATCTAGTAAAAATGAGAAAAATTACAGACTCCAGTGTGGATTATCCGTTTTTGTGAAATGGCCATTTTCCCGCCAGTGTGCATCTTAATTAAAAAAAAACTGCCTTGAGATTATTCTTTTATGGATAGTATCATAAGATTTGAAGCTTGTCTGTCCTCAAACGCGATCAGACACACATACAGCATTGGTGCCAAAAGTACGTTCTCCAGAAAGGTTTGTGTAGCTAGACGTGACGTCATTTTCATCTTGTTACTTCTTTGCCAGAATTTCGGCCCCGCATGCCCAAAACATAACATGCACACTCCAGAACGTGCTCCGATGAGCATCATAAAATTTTTAACTAGGAACAGCAAAGAAAAGGAAAAACAAATGGTACACAAATGAAAAAAAAGGTACGGTAAGTAGTGAATCGACTCTGCTGAACATGCGGTACAGTGTCTGTAACATGAGGTACAGTGTCTGTAATTTATAAATTATGCATCATCATCTCGATCATAAACATGAAAGTCAGGAAATTATACCTTTGTCCTGTAATTCATGTATAATGCAAAGATCAAAGTGTTACCAATGTACGAATAGGTGTAATGACAGATGGATCGGTGTGGGCGTTTTTGTTGGGCTGGGGATTATTGAAACTGTTGTCAACAATCAAGATAAATGTGACATTTTCAGATGTAACAGGCAGCTTCCCAGTCCCCCCTCCCCTAATCCATAATATTTTCATCTCCCACCCTCCGCCATCATATTAGTTCTCCGAATATGATGAACTTTTGCATGTCAATAGCGGTTTTTGTCGTGACGATTCTTGTAGGAATGGACGCAACAAGAACCTCTACCAACACACACATATGTGTTTAAAGTTCTTCTACAATGGAAACTGTAGCTTTTTGTATGCCTCTGTGCTGGCGCTCTTACTGTTTCAGTCAACATTTCATGATACATTTTATATTACTCCTTATGATGCCCAGGCAAACAGATGGCTTGCGCAATAGTTAAATTTAAGCTGCACAGTTGGAATACACCTGAATTTATCAATGTTCAGGTCATAGTCCATAGGCAATAGCTGTCTCAGTTCTCCTATAACCAGCCTGTAAGAGTCATCCATTATTATTACTCCAGTGCTGCAGACGTTAAACCCCCAAATTAGCCAACCAACCTACTTCTGATGTTCATGCTTTTTGTCTACTGTATGTCTTGTCTGCTGACGTGTGTGTATGTGTGTGTGTGTGTGTATGTATGTAAACACTGCAATCCCTGAAGCTGGCTTACGTACAATATTGAAAATAAAGGAAATGCTTCATTCAGGGGTTGGCTGGGTGCCCATCAAGCATATTGAAATTGGATGACTCATTGAAGAGTTACATGACCATTTACAGAAAGTCAGTTGACCCACATTGGAGTCCGTAATTTTGATTATATGCACTTGAAATTTTGGATATAGCTAGTTTGTAGAAAGGCATTGGATGAGTTCGTTAGCCAGCTTTGTACCTCTTCAACTGTTTTAGTTGTGGGGAAAAAAAATTGTAAAAAGATAGGCTCCTCAATTTCACCAGAAGATGCAGATGGTGATGGTGACGTAAAATCAGCACACGCGTCTGTGTTTTATACAATGTTCCTAAGTAACCAAAGCACCAGCACATAACTGTTTTACATGTGTATGAGCTGACACAATGATCTCCTTGGACAAATGTTTGCATTATTTGGCCAGTTTGTCTCATAATGCATCACAGTACATTGACTTAAAAAAAAGAAAAGAAAATGATTTTGTTAAATCAGAGGAGGGATTAAGCTGATGGGTTTAAAAAAAAAAAAGGGTTGACAGTCTCTTTATTTTTGTTATGATGTTTGCGAACATATTGTGGAAAAGGTGAAAAATGCAGGCAAGCTCGTACAGAGGAGGCCTTTGTGGGCATTGTTCCCTCATTCTTCAAAATGGCTAATCAGTTGCCACATTCCTTCTGCGAATGAAGATAAGTAGCGGCTAATCTCTCTGTTTGTTTGTTTGTCTATTTTGACAAAGGGTATTTACCCGAAATATTAATAAATTGTGTTGTACCCGTCTTTTCTAAGCGTGTTTCTTTCTCCGTTCGGTACTTCTTTTCAAAATGGCTGTCGCTACGCCAACCCACAGAACTGGTAGGAAGCGCCATGGTCTGTGTTTGTGTGTGCCATTGCTGTGCAGATTGGGGGGGGGGGGGGGGGGGGGGGGGTGGAGGAGGTAGGGGGGGGGGTGGGTGGAGGGTGGGGGGGGGGGGGGGAAGAGATGAATCAGAAGGATAAGCTTAAAACAGGAACAAATCACAATGTTTATATAGAGTTCAGTGGCATCTCACTCTTGCATCTAAAGCACCAGTGGAAATGGATTGACCCTGGAAACTGCTGGTGCATAATGACCTTTGTTAACAGTTTGTTTTACTGCTGTTAGTAGTTATGTGTGTGTTTTACTGCTGTTAGTAGTTATGTGTGTGTGTGTGTGCCTGACAGATCCATTATCCTATGCATTTATCACTACTCTGTTCTAGTCTTATTCTTCTATTTTTTTATCTTTTATTTTTGATATTTTTTATTTATTACTTTAAATCATCTTTCCATTTAAATGTGTGTATTATTGTTCTCTTTCTTTAACCCCATGACCACATTTCCCAAATTTTGGAGGTACTAGTTTAGGACTATGTGCCAGTTGCAGGAGATGGATGGACCATGATAATTCAAGGGTAGTGCCAGATATCTGGCACTACCCTTGAATTATCATGGTCCATCAGTCTCCTACTGTAGGGATTTGGGGCTAAATGGGTTAATGGGAAATTCTGCTGTAGGGCAGGAGTAGGAAGAATGAGTTGAACAGCATAAGTGTGTGTGTGTGTTCACCCTTTGGCTGTCAGTAGCGCTTTTTGTCGCAGTACTTCCTGCGGGATGGTGACAAGCATTGTTGCCGACAGCCAAGGGATCGTGGGTGCGTGGCAGATTCAGTCATCTATGTCAAGATAATATCTATAGTTTTACAAGCAGTAAAGTGTGGTGAATGTAGGGGCGTGTTGTGTGATCATGTAACAGGTGGTGAATTGCATTTGATTATGTGTATTTATTTCCATTTTTCCTGTATGTGTAAGCCAATCTGTTATCAATCTGGCATGTATTTGTTATTCAAATGTTATATTTATTTTCATATTGCATTTTGAAAGATGATACCTGCATAATGTGGTATTGATTTTTTATTTCACAGTTTACACTTTTAGCCCCGGATCCCTACAGCAGAAGATGGCTTGACCATGATAATTCAAGGGTAGTGCCAGATAAGCTTGTCCCCTCAAATTTGTATCATGGTCGAGCCATCTCCTGCAACTGGTACAGTCATTAGGCAACACCTCCAAAATTTGAGAAATGGGACCTTGGGGCTAAAAGGGTTAAAGCCATATGTATGTAGCCCCAAATATATGTAGTTTTCTTGAAATAGTTAAAAATGTACCTCATTTTATGGTGTGTGTTTTTGATTGAAGGTCCATCTCATATTCAGAGCCTTACATATATATCTGTTGTTGTTTTTCTTGTGTTTTGGGCTCACGTGCAAAGCAAAAGTGAGTCTTACATATATGTTGTTGTTTTTCTTGTGTTTTGGGCTCACGTGCAAAGCAAAAGTGAGTATGTTCAGGGCAAGTGGTCGTCTGTCTGATGCCGTCTGTCCATGGTCAACTTTAACATTAGCATTTTCTCGAAGACTGTCTGATGCCGTCTGTCCATGGTCAACTTTAACATTAGCATTTTCTCGAAGACTATTCAAGCCACAGTCTTCAAACTTGGCCCAAGGATACTTTATGGCAAGACCTTTCTAAACACACCAATCTGAGTGACCTCTCACAAAGGTCAAAGTCACAGGAGACCAGTTAATAGGTCAGAAATAGCTATATTTTTACAATGTTTAATTTTTCTCAAATTCTATTCACAACTTCAAACCCAAACTTGGTACAGAGATACCTGATGGTAAGACCTTTTTATGCATACTAATTTGGTTGACCCCATAGGAAAGCTCAAGGGTCTTAAGAAATTGGAAAATAGGTAAAAAATAGCCATATTTTGACAAGATTTTTTCCCTCAAATACTTTTCACAACTTCAAACCTAAACTTGGTACAGTGATACCTGATGATAATACCTATCTATGCACACTAATTTGGATGACCCCTCAAAATTTTGGATCATAAGAGGTCAGCAAATGTGTTAAATGCCAATTTTGGTAGAATTGTAGTTATTATCAACATTTTTGCAAACTCTTCAATCAAATTTGGCACAAAGGTAGATGATAAGACCTTCCTATGCATACTAATTTAGTCGACTCACCGCATAGGTCAAGGGTCACAGATGTGTGAACAATGCTTACATTGTGAGAAAATATGATTTTTCTGGTGCAGAAATTAGCCCATTGCTTAAATTACTTTCACAAAGGTCCCACATACGTAAAGCAGTCACACACGTGAGCCATAAGGGCTTTGCCTTTCTTGTTTTGTTCTGTTTTTGTTTTGCTTTTTACACTACAGCAAAAGATGGATAGACCATACAGTTCATGGTTAGCTTGGTACCTCTCCAAGTGCTGTGATAAATGGACGCTTCCTTCTTCTTCAGCGTTGCCTCGATTTTGCTAACTGCGTGATCATTTGAGTTGGTGCATATGTGATCAGTTCTCTTAGTACACCTATGCTCTGCGGAGTGAGCCATCACATGCCACCATCGATGGGAAGACACTTTCTAGCATCGGTTATGAATGCTTATCCTCCAGCAACTTAATTGAAGCTGTTGGAGAACATCTGCAGACATGGGACTTTTCCGAAGTTTTTCGGAAATCCTTTTTTCTTTCCTGCAGTTTGGTTACTTTTGAGATCAGGTCAAATTCGTTGAGAGAAAGCAAAAACACTTTTTTATTTTTCTTGAACTTATTGCTTACACTATAAGATGAATGTAGGTGTTTTGTGAAGTTCCCCCAAATGAAAATATGCTGATTGCAAGTCCTGGACTCTTTGCTTTCCTAGGATTTGATCTCAAACTGGACTCATGTCTGCATCTGCCAAATAGAGCTCATGGAACATGTTCATTTATTGGGATCAGGTGAGCTGCCCGTGCCAGCCACAGTGTTACTTGCTCCAGTATATCAGAAAGTCAGATATAATGAAGACAGACCTATGGATCCCATGTAAACTGATCAGACTTTATGGCTCGCAGGCATCACAATAAGCCTGTGTACAGACCACCACAACGGCCCCTAGACAGTTAACATCAGCTGTCCAGACAAGAGCAGGTGACCAACTTCCATCTGAGAACCAGGCACAACCGACTCAATTTCCACCTGCACAGACGCTTCCACCTCGTGCCTTGTGGAGAAGCATGCAGAGCAGACCACAGAACACATCCTCCAGGACTGTGGGAACCACCAGCTGCTGAGGGAGGAGATATGGCCGAAGCCCGCCACTCTACAAGAGAAACTGTACGGGCCTGTGGAAGCACTACAGAAGACCACAGATTTCATTTTGAGAGCCAAACTCCAAGTGTGAGGGAGAAGAAGAGAAGACAATATTCTGAGACTGATTTTTAAGTCTGATTTTGAAAAAAAAATTTGAGGAAGTCGGACACAGGGTTCAAAAAGGTTCATGGCACAGTCTGCATCTGTGTTAATTGTTCACAGAGGTATTAATTCAGATACATATATTCATCCCTGACAGCTTTGTTTTCTGTTAATATTTTTTTTTTCCCGTTTTTTTTTTACTGTTATTGCCTTTATTTATTCTCAGATTTTGCAAATTTGAACAGAATTTACTTATTTGGATTGTACAAATGTATATTTATAGTGTAAAAAATTAGTGCCATAAAAATGTTGTGAACAATTTAAGGCATTTTATAAATTTCAGATGCAGTTACTTGAATATGATCTCGTACCATTTGCGGGAGTAGTCCCCAGATAGACCCACTCAGGGAGTATGCTATATGCTATTCTGTTGGAATAAAAATGCTTTTTGGGGAGTATGCCACAAGCACTTTTCTATTTAAATGAGATGCTAAGCATCTCGTTTGAATAGATCTGGGAAGTACTCAAAAAAACTGGGGAGTACTTTTCATGTCAGCTAGTACTTGCAGTATTCAAACCATCAGCCAAGCACACTTTTAACACAAATAAGTGAAAATGTTAACCCAGAGAATCATGCAAAACGATAATTTATTTAGAAGCTTCGCCCTTTGGAAAAGGTACAGAATAACATGACACCAATGCTTGGAAGAAACACGACAAAGAATACACAATTTTCAATCTCAAAAGAAATAGAAGTCACCTTATCAATAGTCACACCCAGTTTTCCGATGAGAAGCAATAAGTACAGCTGAAATAAACCCCCTTGTGCATGCAGCCACCAGTACTTTTTACAGTACTACTAGCTGCCTGCACAAAGGGGTTAACATACACCCAGAGTTAAACTTACAATAATTCAAAAGGCAAACACTAGTGCAACAATAACAATAACACTAAAACTTAACCCTTTGGCTGTCTGCTGCAGATAATGTCATGATGATTCCTGCAGTAATAATCACAACAACAAAAACCTACCAACAGCCAAAGGATTAACACCCGTGGCTGCACGTACAATGAGGCTAAAACAGTACTCGTGGCTGCTACAACAAGGAGGCTAAACTTTCATCCATCTCGCAATAAAATAAGTGCATTTTAGGACCTACTCCATAAACATGACTCTCTCCCCCCCCCCCCCCCCCCCCCCCCCACCCCAACAATAAACAAGGAATATTGCAGCTGAAAAAAACGAGCAACAAACGATTCTGACAGACACCCCAAATATTTCCACACTGATCCGATAAGCATACATCTATTGAGGGAAGTGTGCGTTTCTACAAAGTGCACCCCGGTGGCAAGTTCCACATAGCCCTAATGATCGGTTGGCTGTACATTGCTTAATGTCCCGAAAGTAACAAGACGTTCACAGGACATGCCTACGCTGATTGTGAAAAAAACTAAACAGAATAATGATGTATGTCACCAGCTGGTCTAATATGCTAAATAAACTTAACACATGCTAGGTACACTGTACCTTCATGCTAATTTATTGTACCCTAGTTTACAACAACAAAAAGAAAGAATAGAAATCATTACAATTACAAAATATGTACAGGGAAATTATACCAAAAAAAAAAAAAATGCATTAACCGCAAACACATAACTTATTTATCTGTTAGGTGCAGCAAACCATACAGAAACACACCCCCAATATCAAGGACAACAGGCAGCACAGACTGCATAGAAAGAAAAACAAGGGAAAATACAGGTGAATGGACCGTATTTTAGTTAGACGAACGCTGCCCCAAAATACAAGAGAAGAGTGGGGCTGATCAGGATGACCCAGGGAACAAAAAATTATTCAACCCTACCCCAATCCCCCAGGGCAGATTGTACATTGCTTAACGTCCCGACAGCAACAAGGCTTTCTCAGGACGTGCCTGCACTGCTTGTGAAAAAAAACAAACTAAACAGAACATTGAATGTATGTCGCCAGCCGGTCAAATACATTAAATAAACCTAATACATGGGGCCTAAATAAAGCTAAGACCATTTAGCAACACACATCCAATATCAAGAGCTACAGGCAGTGCAGACAGTAGGGAGAGTTTTAAAAAGGCAAATACAGGTGAATGGACCAAGGGTAGACAGAACCACATGCCCCAGAATAGAGAGAAAAACCCACCCTGTGGGGCTGACCAGGGTGACCCTGGGAACTAAAAAATACCTAACCCCACCCAAGTCCCCCAGGGCATACCCGGGTGGGGTGCCCCAGGGCAGAACCAGGAGCCCTATGATTGAGATACATGTATATCAAACTTCAGGAGTTGTCCTCTGAAGTGCATTACAGTTCAATAGATATTCAAGCACGACAGTTCAAAGGTGGTGATAGCCAGCTATTCCAGCACCACCCTTTAACTATCATGGTCAATCCATTTTAGCATCGTCTAAGACTTTTGTACAATCTTTGCACAAATTCATGTGAGTAGGCATACCTAACAGAGGTTTTCTACTGTCCCTGGTGAGAGTTGATGGAAACTTTCTTACATACAAAGGACAAGAAGAGCACAAAAATCTTTCATTTTATGACATTCAAACTTCACAAGTTAGCGCTTTTGTCCAGCAAGTCTATTAGAAGTCATAATATTTCTGATGGACATACTGTGAACTATTAACCCTTTGGATGTCAGTAGCGGTTTCAGTCGCAATGATTCCTGCAGGAATCATGACTAAAACTGCTTGACACCCAATGGGTTAACCCATGACTGCCTGGAAAAGGTCGCTTTAAGAAATTAAAGAGTAATGAATTGCAGATCCTAGTGCAGAGTAATACTGAGAACACAAAAATGTATTTTTCTTTAAAATTATTTTTTTCGAAAAATACTTACCGATGGTATTACTGAGAGGAAGATATACTTAACTGACAATTTCAGTCTCCAAAAATTGTTGTGTGTTGCCACACAACCAGGGACGTACCTCTAGCAAGCAGTTATCTAATCCCCCCCCCCCCCCCCCCCCCCCCCCCCCAGTGTCCTCCCTATCCTTGGAGTAACCTCCCTTCCAAATCTCGCGAGAGGCCGTTATTTCCAGTTCTATTTGAGCTGACATGCGGCAAGCGGGGAAGGTGGGAGGTGGGAGGGAAGTTTGAGTAATACCATCGGTAAGTATTTTTCGAAAAAATTTATTTTAAAGAAAAATACATTTATTTCTTCAAAATCATTACCGATGGTATTACTACGAGGAAGAATTAAAAAAAGGGGGAGGGTGCCGCTCTAGGGTCAATACCCCCAGGTAACTGCTTAGCTAGACCCCTGGCCGGGGCACACTCCCGACAATTTCAGTCAAGTGTTACCTACGGCGCTGCCAGCGCCGGGAGGGAGTGTTGAGCCACGGCAACGTCAACCACCAGAGCCAGGTTGTGCCGCTGGCTGGAGAGGTCACGCAAGTAAAAACGGGCGAAAGTAGATTCGGCCCGCCAGCCCACAGCCGCCACAATGTCCTGCATGGCGCAGTTACGGTCGAAATCGACACTCGCGGAGACAGCCCGGATCTCGTGTGCCCGAATCCGCAGCCTTGTCGCTCCCGCAGGTGAGAGGTAATTGTAAGCAGACGGATAACTCCACGCAGCCAAGCGGAGATCGTTTGGGCGGATATATCGTGCAGGTTCGGAACCAAAGGCAAGAAAAGGCGGGAAATACCCTGCCGTAAGGGCTTTGACCGGCGGAGATAGATTTTTGAACGCCGGAACCGGATCCTGCTGTCTGTTGAACCGAGCCGTAAGCCCGGAGCTGTAGGCAAGACGGAAGTACAGAGAGAGCGTGGAGCTCCCTCACGTGAGAAGCTGTGGCTAGGGCCAGCAGGAAGCAGGTCTTCCTCGTCAAGTCCGAGAACCGAGCCAAGTGCAGTGGTTCAAAACGAGCAGAGTTGAGCCATGTTAACACCCACGCAAGGTCCCAACGTGGGAGTAGTGATCGGGTCACTGGTCGCTGAAGATCAAAATGAGCCATGAGGTCAGCGAGGTCCTTGCAAGATCCCGGATCGGGTCGACCCAAATGGCGGTGTCAGCCACCATAGAAAGATAACCTCGAATGGTGATGGGTGCCAAGCCCTGATCCTCGAAGAGCCACAAGAAGAACTCCGCGAGTTGGGGCATAGAGTTGTGGGGGAGAGGTGTCGCGGCCCACACCACGATAGAAAAACCCGCCATTTACCCTCATAAACTTTCCTGGTGGAAGGCCGTCGAGCTGAAGCGATAGCCACCACTGCTGCATCCGAGAAACCTCGAGCGGTGAAGGCGCGCTGCACAATCGCCAAGCGTGTAAGAGGAGGCTCTCCTGGCAAGGTTGAAAAAGATTCTGCCAGGGTTGTTTCAACAACGTGGTAAGCGTTGGAAGCCATAGCGGGGGTCCATGGCGAGACTCAGGAGATCTGTGGTCCAGTTCTTGTTCCAAGAGAACGTTGCCACCAGAAACAGGACTGCATGGCAGCCTCTGAGCTTGAGAAGAATCCTGGGTACCAGGACAGACGGAGGGTACGCATAGGCCAAGAGACCCTCCCGGGTGATAGAGAGAGCATCCACCGCCCATGCAAGAGAATCTGGAACAGGGGAGACGAAGAGGGGAAGTTGTGCGTTCCACCTCGTCGCAAACAGGTCGATCATGGGTGTCTCCCAGTGCCGGCAAATCATCCGAAACAAAGGTTGGGGCGAAGAGCCCACTCGGTATTGAGACACCGGCCATGAAGAGATAAGGAATCTGCCAGCACATTCGGCCGTCCCGGAATGTGATGTGCCTGTAGCAAAATGCCCCGATCCCGACATCACACCAGAATATGGAACAGAAGAATGCAAAGGGAGGGAGAACGGGTCCCGCCCTGCTTCTGAATATAGGAGACAACCGTCGTGTTGTCGGAGAGAACCAAGACTGCCTGGTTGGTCACGCGTGGTTCCCAAGAGATCAGGGCGAGCCACACCGCTTTCAGCTCCAACCAATTGATGTGTCTGCCCACCAAATCCGGTGACCAAACATCCACTGTCGTGTTGAAGTCCTGGAACAGGTGAGTGCCCCAACCGGAAAGACTGGCATCCATGCAGATCGACAGGGAAGGAAGCGGGGACGCGAGGGGAACCCCCGACGCCAACCACGCGGAATCCGTCCAACGAAGGAGATGCGGCCGAACTAAGTGCGACACCGGAACGCATACCTCCAAATCTCCCGAAGACAGACGCCAAAGGAGGAGGAGATGAAGTTGAATTGGACGCGAGTAGAGCCGGCCAAGGGGAAGCAAGTCTGCCGCAGCACTCATGAGACCCAAAACTGTAACCACCGTCTCGCCGGAGCCGCGGAAGCAAGCTACATCCGACGGGCCAAAAGAACCAACTTGTCGAACCGAGCTTGGGGTAGGCGCACCAAGTTCAAGTCGGTCTGAAACTCCATTTCAAGGTGGAGAAAATGGCGAGATGGCGATAGGTCCGACTTGCCGAAGTTGACTAGAAAACCGAGGCGATGGAGAAGGGAAAGCAGGGCGTCCCTGTCGGCGGTCAAGCAGGTCGCAACCTGATTCCGGAGAAGAAGATCGTCGAGGCAGTGGGAGGACGGACTGAGAGATGACCTCCATGCGTGGGAAATCACCGCATCCATAATCCTGTAAAAACCCAGGGACTGAGAGTGAGGCCGAAGGGCATCGCCCGGAATGATACACCACTCCGTGGAAGGCGAAGCGAAGGTATCGGTGAGCCGAAGGGTGTATAGGAACATGAAGGTATGTATCGGCAAGATCCAGACCGACAGCCAAATCCATCGGTTGGACGGCGGCCCGCAGGGTGCGGGTTATTTCCATACGAAAGGACAGAGCAGGCAAATTTTTTTTTTTTTCTTTTTTTTTCTTTTTTTTTTTTTTTGAGAGCGGAAAGGTCTATCACCGGACGCCAACCTCTGTCCGACTTGGGGACGATGAAGAGACGACTGTAGAAAGCCAGAGAATCTTGTCGCCGGACGAATTCCGTGGCGGATGTGAGAAGCAAGGAAGCCACTTCGTCCTGTAAAGCCGCTACCTGGACAGGATCGTTCGGAACCCGAGTCCAAAGAGGGGAGCGGCGAAGAGGAGGAGGGCGAAGAAGCGAGAGGTGAAGACGCTCCGAAATGGTAGAAAGGAGCCATGGGTCGTCGGGAACAGAGAAGAAAGATGGTGAGCCATGGGCCAGATGTCCGTATGCGTATCCTTCACGGCTTGCCAAGTGGAGCCAAACAGCAAAGTACCGCCGATGGGCGCCTGGCGGAGCTGAGCCTTGACTGTCGAAGAAAACCCAGAACAACCAGCAAGAACTGCATCCCGTCTAATTAAATCACAGTTGATGGCGGCAGCCATCGCATTTGCAGAAGCATGGTACGAAGCCCGATTAGCCACCACCGAAAGAGAATGTATCTCTCGCAGCGGCGCAGTAGAGTGTGGATCCCAATGGTCTTCAAGAGCGCGTACCATCGCCTTGGTAGCGAGATCGCGGAAGCTGGAGCAGACCAGCGTGTTGCGGATCATGACAGCAGTTTTATCAAAACCGCGAGGGACCCGGGCAAAGGCGAAGCGGCGTTTACCCACCTGTAAATCCGCCGCATCATCGAGCTAAGGCAAAGGGCACGCAAAAGCCTGAGAGTGACCTGCGTACCAACGGTGGCGGAAGCGAATGTCTACGCCTTCAGGCCACCTAGTATCGGAAAAGAAGAGAGGTTCTTTGAAAGTGCCAATAGGCAATTGCGCCGAGAACGCCTCCGCCAGATCTCGAAAGCCAGATGGTGGCAGAAGAGATCGGAAATGCTTAGGTTGAAGGGAAACATCCACCGAAGCCGACGCCTTTCGCTTCAGAGGAGGTGTAGGGAGGCAATTCGGCCCGTCAGCCCATAAATCCGCCGCATCATCGGCGTCTGGGAGAAGAGAGCGAAGAATGAGGTCGGAGGCCTCGTCCAAGGACTGTAGAGTCTCGACACCCGGAGTGAAACAGTCCGAGGACGGAGAACAGCTGTGCTGAGAGTCTGCGGGTAAAGGACTCTAGACGGAGAAAGGTGCGGCAAAACCCCAAGGTCGAAAGCAGAATCCACCGGATGAAGGCGAAGAACATCCTCTTGAACCGGTGTTGCCAAGCGCCAGGGGAAACAGGACCCTTGGAAAGAGTAACGATGGCGCAGTGTCTGGAGAGAAGATCGCCGAGGGACGGATGAGGAGTCCAGGTGCCCAGTTCGCCGAGAACTCCTACAGTCATATGAAGAAGAATAAGAAGAAGAACGACGCCGTAAGGAAGAGGGCAGATGCGGACAGCTCTCAGGCAAAAGCGGGCAATGAGCAGGAGAACGGGAACGGGACCAGGACTGTCCCCCCTCTGGAGCACGATGAAGGTGGCGTCGACAGCACTGCGAAGGACGTTCGAAGCGAAGCGGATCCACCCGTCGTCGAGAGGCGTGTCACAAGCGACAGGGGGGGGGGGGGGCCAAGAGAGACCCAGGGATCACGGTGACAGGGGACGGACGATGGTGTAGGATCCCGAAGGGAAACGTCTGCAATAGGAGAAAAAACCCGACGGGAGGGGTGAGAAATACGCCAGAGGACGTACCAAGTGCGGCACGAGTGCGCGGTGACTGGCTTTTAGCCAGGGCGCGAGGAGACAGTGGTTGAGACGAAGCGCCGAGCAACTAGTCGTGATGTGACGACAATTGTTGAAGTTGCGACGGAAAAGTGCAATTGGGTAAAGTCACATCTGGCTGGAGAGGGCACGCGCCAGGGACTGCCGATGGTCCTGTCTCCTCTCCCCAAAACGATGGGCTTGACTCCGTTGGAGACCCGTCTTAGAAGGCCGAGTCTGCGGAGCTGGCTGAGTTGCGCGGTGACTGGCTTTTAACCAGGGCGCGAGGAGACAGTGGTTGAGCCGAAGCGCCGAGCAACAAGTCGTGATGTGACAATTGTTGATTTTTTTTTTTTTTTGACAGAAAAGTGCAATTGAGTAAAGTCACGTCTGGCTGGAGAGGGCACGCGCCAGGGACTGCCAATGGTCGCCTGCTCCTCCCCCAAATGATGGGGTTGCCTCCGTTGGAGACCCGTCTTAGAAGGCCGGGTCTGCGGGGCTGGCTGCGAAATACGCTCATATGAGCGGGGGCGTACATTCTCATCTGGTGTAAAACCACCCGCAGCGGGAGGGAAGGTGTCCGACACCCGCGCCTGAGTGGCAAAGAGCTGCAGAGAAGAAACACCGATAGCGGCAGAGCTGGTGGTGATAGGGCAAAGAGGAGCTTCGTCGGACTGTACAGGGTGCTGACGACGGTAGAATTTCCACATGTCGGACCAGCGATCTTCTTCCTATGAAGCACAAAAATCACAAGTGTGGCAGGCAGCACGGATGTAAGTGACTAGGCCACTGGAAATTTTAACAGTTGGGGCACGTTTTTTAAGAAGAAAACTGCAACAGTGAACAGAGCGGAAATGAAACGCGCGTAGCCCAGAGGCTACGTAACCGAGCAGACGACCGTTAAAACCGACAATCGAAGACGAAGTCGAAACGAACGGCAAAATGCCGCAAATCCATGGAAATTGCCCAATTCGCCACAATCATCGTGTGAGGCAATGTCCGAGGCCTTACCTGGCCTTGTTAAGACAAACAAGGCCGAAGAATGGACAAAAAAGACGATGATAACGGGAGACTGAGAAGGATCTAAACAAAATGGCAGTCAAGTATGAACTGGAAATAACGGCCTCTCGCGAGATTTGGAAGGGAGGTTACTCCAAGGATAGGGAGGACACTCGGGGGGGGGGGGGGGGGGGGGGGGGGGGGGGGGGGATTAGGTAACTGCTTGCTAGAGGTACGTCCCTGGTTGTGTGGCAACACACAACAATTTTTGGAGACTGAAATTGTCAGTTAAGTATATCTTCCTCTCAGTAATACCATCGGTAACGATTTTGAAGAAATAAACATCACTGCTAATGCTGGGATATGGGCAAGTTGACATCTACAAACGTACAAAACTTTACGTGTGTCATAAAAGGGTGCACGGGCATTTCATGAACAGCAACCCTAGAGGCTGTGCCAAAGATTATCCTTCCAATATAATAAGTATTATACTCTCATACCTATATATAACAAATCCACCCAAAACACAACCCCTCCTACATACCTTATCAATTCTCCTCACTAACACCCACACCCAATACAACCACAATATCAATAACCTAACTACAACAACACCAACATTCCATAAATCCAACCCATCATGAACTATATCCCCCTACTCACCCATCCCCAATCTCTACAACCCTCCACCTCCATAAAATTAAATCCCCATCACCAACAACAACCATTAAAAATACAATTCACACATCACCAAACCCTCCCCCCCTACCACCTACAAATCCCATCCCCTCCCCCTCCCCACCCCTACCCCCTCAAAACCCCCCTACACCCTTATCTCCTCAATCACATAAAACACCCCAAACAACAT
>BTPG01000008.1:131541969-131559406 GCA_036245525.1 Semisulcospira habei
TTCATTTTTGAGAGAGAGAGAGAGAGAGAGAGAGAGAGAGAGAGAGAGAGAGAGAGAGAGAGAGAGAGAGAGAGAGAGAGAGAGAGAGCTAGAGAGAGAGAGAGAGAGAGAGAGAGAGAGAGAGAGAGACTGACTGACTGACTGACTGAAACTTTATTTATCAAGGATTGAGATATTAGGCGCACAGGCCTTTCTTCCAATCTGTCCTTGCTACCTCTACTGACATAGAGAGAGAGAGAGAGAGAGAGAGAGAGAGAGAGAGAGACAGACAGACAGACAGACAGACAGACAGACAGACAGTACTGAGTCTGGACGCATGACGATCGGGAATGGGAATCAATCTAGAAGAGAAAAACACTGTTTAAAACAAACACGAAAAGTGGTGAGGGCGGGAAAGCCGTCAAACGTTTGATTTTCTTTCTAGTGGAATACAACTCCGAATGTCAATGACATCTGTTGGTTCGCTGCTAGTCGATGGATCGATCAGCTTCACTCACACTGGTTGTCTGTTTCGATTCGCTACCGCCTAATCGGCGGTAGCGAATCGAGGGAGACGACCAGTGTTGGCTGACTCATCCCAGTACCAAGACGCTGGGATCGTCTATGTAAAATCCAGAATGACTTTGTTTGACTTTGAATTCATAGCCGACTTAAAAACACAGATCTTGATCTACTCCAAGACAGAAACATTGAGGGAAAATAGTATACTTTGGCAACTATATGGCACCTACAGAAAACAAATGTAATGCACAGTAAAATGTTAAACTAAACACGTAAAAGACATTAACCCATTCAGTCCTGACGCACTACAGCAGGAGATGGGTCGACCATCATAATGATTCAAGGGTAGTCGGCGCCAAGCTAATCTGGCACTACCCTTGAATTATCATGGTCGATCCATCTCCTGCAACAGTTGCATAGTCGTTAGATGACGCCTCCAAAATTTGGGAAATACGTGCGTCGGGCTGAATGAGTTAAAATAAGGCATAGCGAACTTACCTTCGTTATTTAAAACTATGGTAAGAATACCTAAAGTTAATATTCTAATTAACCCTTCGCTGCCAGAGCACATCTAACAACACCTAAACGCAAGAGGGATAGATTCTCATGAGCCCCCGCAATCGCGGGGGCTCATGAGGATCTATCCCTCTTGCTAACACTAGTCTGTATCCATTTTCTTTCTTGGACGTTGAATCAGCAGAGACTTTATTAGAAACACAATCTCCGTTCGGCACTGGAAGTGAAGGGGTCAACGGTGAGTGGCTACCCTTAGTGACCGACTACAGAGTTAAACTGAAAACAGTTGATTGGAAACAAATGATTTTTTTTAAAGTGCATTTGAATTTACCAACTACAATAATAAATGATTAGAAAGAAACAACCAACATCAAAATAGTATGCAATTCATATAAGCATCTAAGAAAATTGTTCGTAAGAGGTCATAACTAGTGTAAGGGTGATGGAAGTAGAGTACACTGGTTGCCTCCCTCAATTCGCCACGCTGATAAGCGTGGCGACTCGAGGGAGACAATCATTGTGGGGTGGTGGTGGGGGTCACAACTTCTGTCGTACAAACCGTGCAGTAAATAAAATTATTACGGTCAACCATTGATTTTCCAATTCAACCCCAAAGCAGCATTTCCAAAATTTTAGAGGTGTCATTTAACAATCATGTACCAGTTGCAGGAGACGGATCGTTGAAAGGTCCTGGTAAATCAAAGTGTCACAGTTGCAGTGGGCCTGAAATGTTCAGTGTGCAGGTCGTACTACATAGGCTATAGTTGTCCCTGTCCCCATGACCCACCCGATAGGGCCGACCATTATCACTCCGGTGTTGTGGACGCCGTTAAACCCCGAACTAACCAACCAATGGATCGACCATGATAATTCTCCGACGGTGGGAGGGATCATTGCGTCCCACTGGACACCTATCGCCCGCCTCAAATACCCGGCCTTGAATTATCCTGGTCGATCCATTTCTTGCTGTAGTGCGTCGGGGCTAAATAGGTTAATGACATTTCTTGTTTAATCCATACCAAAAGCTAAGTAGCGACTGGTCTCTATACTTGTTTGTTTGTCCATTTGAAAGAAAAAAACATTAATATGTTAATAATATAGTGTATAATAAAATATTAATAAACTGTTTTTCTAAGCGTGTTTCTTCCTCCGTTGGGTTCTTCTCTGCATTTCGTGTTTAGTCTGTTTGTGTTCCCGAACGTCAGCGGTGTGACTGAATGTGTGGGAGCAAAGACAGTACATTATCTTATAATGTATTGTCTTTAGTTGCCGGCAGGGGAGGGGGACGGGGTGTTAGAGTGGGATTACTAACTTGAAACAGATCTTCTCAGTAAAACGATTCAACATCAAAATGCCTGTGCTATAAACATGCATATACAGGACGATACCCATGCTGACATCGACTGGTACAAACAAACATGCATTTGCAGACTAGAAGCTAAAACTAGGCCTCACAGACCGCGGTCACAGAGCACACTTTTCAGAATCACGAATCATACATAGATTTAGTCTCGATCTCTCCTGCTTCACAGCAGTGAAGCAGAACAGATCGATACTGTAAACCAATATGCTACAGTGTATAAATAGCGCTTTTTGGGACCGAGGTCCGTGCTTTTTCTGCTTCTAACAGCCGAGGTAGCTGCAACCACACGACTTTACTACACGATGCCCATTACCACACTCAAAAGCCGCAAACCTCTCTGAGTGGAGGCGCTGGGTCCTGTTCCTCCTCTGAATACTGAGCATAAAATAATCATAAATTCGCCCGTGCATGATACACAAACAAACAAACGGACAAACAATCAAACAAACAAACTTTTCTCGTACATATACATTTATAGGTAATAAGTAAACTATACATTTTATGCATGGACCACACAAAGTAACCACAGAGAAATACAGTGCATGTGCAATAGCGCCATGTGCTTGCAGAAGGATCACTTTGCAGAAATAGGACAACCGTGGCGTAATTGGTCACCCAGCTCAGTCTTAAACAGGGGTGGCAGTAAATATTCCCTACACGTGTTAAGAGATGTGGGTCACTTTACACAAAAACAATCTTTTTGTCTACCGTATTGAAAATACGGTAGACTTTGAAATGGGGCTGACGGAGCGCATTCCGGAGAATGCACACGATGTGCTGGGCTATGAACATGCATATACATTCCAAATTCTGCCAAAGAAGTAACAAGATAAAAATGACGACACGTCTAGTTACTCAAACCTTGCGGCTAGAGAACGTCATTTAGCGCCAAGCACCGTGTGAGTGTGTGTGTGTGAATGTGTGTGTGTGTGTGTGTGTGTGTGTGTGTGTGTGTGTGTGTGTGTGTGTGTGTGTGCGTGCGTGTGTGTGTGTGTGTGTGTGTGTGTGTGTGTGTGTGTGTGTGTGTGTGTGTGTGACAGTGACTAGAGCCCGCGTTTGAGGACGAACAAGCCTAGTTTTGGCATTCAAGTGTACACTGCACAGATACTGTATAGATGGATACCTACAGCACCCTGATACGGACTTTTATTTCTCAAGCAAAGAACTTTAGACTCCAAAGGTGTGTTTATGACGTATTATCAGAACTTGGGATTCTTGCCAAGCCTGGACGTAAACGTGGCTGCAGACGGGTGGCAAATTATGCCACCAACGCTCTGGACTTTTGGCACTTTCCAACAGCCAGTCTTCAGAATTCCTGTCTCCTCCCAAGGGGCACGGTATGGTGTCTTCACTGCTGCCTTCTGTGATTCGGTCACCTCCTTTTGTTTCACTGCTGCGCCTGTCTTCAGTGCCACACTCTCCACCGCACGGGCGCCCAGTGACGTTATCTCCACCCGAGCACCTGTCTTCAGTGCCCCACCCTCCACCCCAGGGGCACCCAGTGATGTTATCTCCACCCAAGCACCTGTCTCCAGTGCCCCACCCTCCACCCCAGGGGCACTCAGTACTGTCATCTCTACACTCATGCCTGTCTTCCGCGCTCCACCCTTCACCCAAGGAGCACCCAGTAATGTCCGCGCCACCCCAGCACATGTCTTCGATGTCCCACCCGCCACCCCAGGGACAATCAGTGATGTCATCTCCACCCAAGTACCTGTCTAAAGTGCTCCATCCTCCACCCCAGGGGCACATAGTGATGTCACCTCCACTTCATCACCTGTCTTCAGTGCCCCACCCTTCACCTCAGGGGTACTCGGGTGTTATGTGGTGGAGTTGTAGTCGAAATATGATAAACACACCAGACACACACACGTAGAGTTCTTTAAAATAAACCTCGTTCAGCTGCAATCCGTCACACGTGGCTTAAGGATGTAGACAATACTGGAGTAACAGTTCCAACAATATTTAATTCAGCGATGCGATATCCACACAGTAATGCACTTTCAAATGCACAAACTACTGATACAAAGTCTCTTCTGCGATGTCCACACTGCGACACAAAGTTTCTCATACACAGCGTCTCTCGCAATAAACTACGTGTCTCTACAACTGACAAAGCAAGACAATGTACGAACGGGCTTTCCCAGCGCCCTCCTTATATATACTATCAAATTCCAGAATCTTCTACGGAAATCATACAACGCAACCAATCAGAACGATACACGCAGCCGAAGCTCATTAAAATAAACTTTCAAAAAAAATATATATATAACAGGCTACAAAAACTCGGCTGCTTACTTCAGCTCTAAATTCTATAGTATAATGAAGACACATAAAAGTATGGTATCCCTATCACCACGTTCCATGATAGCTCTAAAAGGTACGAGAACATTTCCAAAACAAAATAAAAGCTGCTCAAATCACGCGCACAGGAAAACAAAAAGTAACGAAAAATGTAGCGAAGTGTTGCCAACTACCCGACGTGACACGTACGATGTCACTAGACAGTGCGACCTTTCCAGAACGCACCGGACTAGACACAACAAAACGAAATCGGCTCTACTCACGAACAAAAGAAAATCTTACTAAAAAAGGCACGAGAATCGTAACCGTGAAAGCTCAAATAAATCAGATCGTTACCTACGATCAATGCACGCACGCTCTCACAGGATAACACAACCACAATCGTAACATTACCCCCCCTCTTAAGAATGAAATTTCACAAAAATTTCTTCTCAAATTTCAAAAATACAGTTGTGGCTGTGTAAACCTACATAAAAACCCTAAACAAATATAACTTCACATCAAAAATCAAATTAAAATAAACGTCTCACAGTTCCTGTAAACAGTCATAAGCATCGAAATGTTTCATACAAATGTTCTGGACACAGAAATGTTCATTTAAACTGCTCTGCTCAGGTAATCTGCTCCAAAATTCTGCGAACCCTTGATAGATTGTAGTTTAATGTCCAAATTCTGCAAGAACATCGCCCATCTCATAATACGAGAATTTGTAAACTTTGCAGTGTTTAGATAGTTCAAGGGCTGATGGTCTGTTTGGAGAACAAATGGCACTCCCAGAAGGTACAGTTCGAATCGCCTTACTCCCCATATGATGGCTAGGCACTCCTTCTCGATAGTCGAGTAGTTTCTCTCAGCTCTGGTCAACATTTTGCTGGCGTAGCTCACTGGGTGGAGTTTTCCGTTATCTTCTTGCATCAAGACTGCACCTACTCCTTCGTTGGAACCCCACCCGGGTCTGCCCTGGGGGACTTGGGTGGGGTTAGGTATTTTTTAGTTCCCAGGGTCACCCTGGTCAGCCCCACAGGGTGGGTTTTTCTCTCTATTCTGGGGCATGTGTTTCTGTCTACCCTTTGTCCATTCACCTGTATTTGCCTTTTCAAAACTCTCCCTACTGTCTGCACTGCCTGTAGCTCTTAATATTGGATGTGTGTTGCTAAATGGTCTTAGCTTTATTTAGGCCCCATGTTGTAGGTTTATTTAACGTATTTGACCGGCTGGCGACATACATTCAATTTTCTGTTTAGTTTTTTTTTTTTTCACAAGCAGTGCAGGCACGTCCTGAGAAAGCCTTGTTGCTGTCGGGACGTTAAGCAATGTACAATCAATCAATCAATCCTTCGTTGGAGGCGTCTGTTCTCAGGAAGAACGTTTTCAACGGGTCAGGAAGGTGTAGAATAGGCTTCTCGGTTAGGATGTCTCGAACCGCCTGGAATGCTCGCTCTTGGGCATCCTCCCACTTCACTATGTTAGGTTGTCCTTTCTTCAGCAAATCAGTCAGGGGTGCTGTGACTGCTGCAAAGTTTGGTATGAACTCCCGGTAGTAGTTCGCCAAGCCCATAAATGAGCGGACTTGCATCTTGGTCGTAGGTCGCGGGGCATCCCTGATCTTCTGCACGTTGGTGTCGTGTAGCCCCTTTAAACCTTCGCTCAATTTATGTCCAATGAAGTCTATGTTGTCAGCCCCAAGAATACACTTGCTTGGACGGATGGTGAAATTCGCATCTGACAGTCTTTGGAACAGTTCTCGGAGGGCTTTGAGGTGGTCCCCCCAAGTTTTGGTATGGATCAAAATGTCATCCCAGTAAAAGACCACATTTTGCATATCTTCTAGGATCCTTTTCAATCCTCTCTTTAATGTGGCACCACTGTTCACCATACCAAAAGGCATTTTCAGGAACTCCCAATGACCGTCAGGTGTGACGAACGCTGTCTTGGGGATATCTTCTTCTGCAACCTTGATTTGCCAATACCCTTTGCTTAGGTCAATTTTGGAGAAAAATCGGTCTCCACTGACCTTCTGGAACAGTTCTTCCGCTGTGGGCATAGGCTCTGGATCAAAGATTATTAGTTTATTGAGTCTGCTATAGTCCACACACACTCGGTTGGATCCATCTGGTTTCTTCACGATGACAACTGGGGACGCATACGGTGACTTGGACTCTCTGATGACATTCAGACTCAGCATTTCCTTGATATCCTTTTTCAATTCTTCCCTCGTGTTATAAGGAAGACGATAAGGTTTGCTGCGAACTGGCTCGTTTGACGTCAGGTTTACCTCATGCTGGATGGTTTCTGTTGTCTCTGGGTCAGGTGTAAACCGATGCTTGAATTCTTGAGTCAGAACGTGCAATTCTTCTCCTTGAGTCCGGGTCAGATTCTGACCGAACTGGATATCTTCTACATGCTCTTTGTGTCGGAGTTCATTAAGGTCAAACAGGTTCTCGTCGTCTAGTCTTTCGTCATCAGCAAGACGCACCGATTCCGCCAATTTTGGTTTGTCTTGACCTCTCTGTAGCTCCACCAGCCTGTCCCTATTCACGACAGCTGCTTCCGTGTTGTCCGCCACTTTTAGAGGGATGGTCTGGTGACTCTTCTTTGCTTAACTTCTCGTGGTAACAGCACATGTTTCAGGTCTCCACTCTGGATCTGGATCGTCTGCGTTTCTGGCACCATCAATGTTTCCGATGATGAGGTCGTAGACTGGTGTCTTCACGCACAACGCCTTCACCTCTCCTGTCAAGTATGGGGTGTCGACACTGACTTTGGCAAGGGGGATAATCCTTACAGTTCCGTCAGCCAAAATGAGGGTGGTCCACTCCTGTAGCTTCTGGTCTTCAGCTACTAGGTCCTCTCTCACGATGATGCAGCTACAACCAGTGTCTCTCAACACTTTCACTGGTGTGTCGCCGACGAATCCTGACACCACCGGCATGTTCGGCACTTCATTCTCAGGCAGCGCGATGTTTGAGACTGGTAAAAATGTAGCCCCATCTCCTATTGGGATGCGTCCATTCTTTTTGAAAGATTCAATCAGCTCTGGTGTCACTCGCGTTTCTCTAGACTCAAAGTCCTTGGATGACGTCACATCATTGGCTAATACAGCGGCAGCTCTGTGTTGAGACGTGGTACTGCTTCTGCCTGCTATCCCACGATCTTGGTTGGATCTTCTGATGTTGTCGCCTCGGGGAACATCTTTAGAAGGACACCGTATCGCTTTGTGACCTTTCTTTCCGCAGAGAAAACATGTCAGGTTCTCCACCGGCTTGTATCTCTGGGTGTCTCTGACATTGTGGATTTCCTCTGCTGGTGTAGACACACGCTGTGGCTTACTGGACCCGAACTTCATGTTGTGAGCGTCAAGGTATCTTTGAGCGAAGTCGGCCAGGGCCTTTAGTGACTGGTCTTTTTGCACTCTGAGGTGGGCGGCCAGGTCTTTAGAACATGCGCTGAAAACTTGTTCTTTGATGATGAGGTCACACAAGTCCTGGTATTCTCTGTTTAAACCAGCCAGCTCTATCCATTTCTCCAGGTAGCTTCTAATTCTCTCAATGAATAGGCCGGGTGTTTCTCCTTCTTCAGACTTGCAGTTCCGAAATCGTCGCCTGTAACCTTCTTCAGTGAAGTCGTACTGTCTCAACAGGGCGGCTTTCAACTGAGTATAATCTTCGGCTTCTTCTCTTGGTAAACGGGTGTAAAATTCAAGCGCTTTTCCAGTTAGAAGTGCGCTCAGTTTAATAGCCCAAGTCTCTTGTTTCCAATTGTTGCTATTTGCGAAGCGCTCGAATCGCTCTTATCTGCATTTTCAATGAAAGGTGGAAGTTTTGGCGTACGGGCTGTTTGTTCTCTGCTCGCTAATGCTGTTGCTTCATTAGTTCTCTGGCTCTGTGCCTCTATCTCCATCTGTTTCAGATGAATTGCGTGTTGTCGCTGCCTCTCCGCCTCTTCTGCTTGAATTTCGAGTTTCCTAATTTCACGCTCTTTGGCTCTTTCTTCTCTTTCCAATCTCTCTTTTTCTTCTTTCTCTCGTCTCTTTTCTTCTTTCTCCTCTCTCTCCAGTCTCTCCTTTTCTTCTCTCTCTCGTCTCTTTTCTTCTTTCTCCTCTCTCTCTCTCTCCAGTCTCTCCTTTTCTTCTCTCTCTCGTCTTTTTTCTTCTTTCTCCTCTCTCTCCTTTACAAACTCGAGGAGTTGAGCTCCTTCGAGTCCACATTCCTTTCCAATTTTCAGGAATGTCTCCATCTCCGATGTCGCCATCTCTGCTTTTCACTGCTGGCTGTTTTCTCCTGCTACCCTTTCCACTGAACCAACTGAAGAGATCTCGTCGGGGTCGCCAAAATGTTACGTGGTGGAGTTGTAGTCGAAGTATGATAAACACACCAGACAATGAACAATGAACAATGAACAATGAACCTTTATTTTCCAACGGTAGAAGTTATTGGTAACAGGACCAGTTTTCAAACTTGCCGTTGCTACATCTACTACATAAGTGACATAGACATGTAAACATACACATACCACACACTGCTGCATGCACTGCTACATTCGCTCACGCACGCACGCACCACGCACATACACACACACATACCCACACACGCACTCAGGTACGCACGCATGCACAACGCAACCCGCGCATGCACGCACGCACACACACACACACACACACACACACACACACACACACACACATGTACACCGCAATTCAGTACGCATGCACACACGCACGAACACTCACACACACACACACACACACACACACACACACACACACACACTTACACACGCACGCACTCAGGCACATACGCACAAAAACAAACACACGCTCTCGGACACGCACTCCAGACATACCTACCCTCATACGCGTACGCACAAAAGTATAAAATGAGTAAAAATACAAAGTAAAGCAATAAACAAAGAATCATTAAGTACATTAAAGTTCATACAGCAAGGGCAAATATGAATGCAGGTGCTATCTCCCCCCCCCCCCTCTCTCTCTCTCTCTCACGCCGACACACACACACACATACACACACACACACAGCATGCACGCACGCGCACACACACACACACACAGAGTCACACATACAGTACACACACACACACACACACACACACACACACATACGCGAGCGCGCGCCCAACATATCGAGCACACACATATGAAGGCAAAAACATTATACACAGTACATGCAGTATTCAAAGGTACTCTTTGGCATTCAAATATTATGGTACGGCTATGGGAAAAAGGGACTCTCTCTCTCTCTCTCTCTCTCTCTCTCTCTCTCTCTCTCTCTCTCTCTCTCTCTCTCTCTCTCTCTCTCTCTCTCTCTCTCTCTCTCTCTCTCTCGCACACATACACACACATACACACACACATACATACACACACACACACACACAAGCACGCACATGTACACATCTGAACACACGTGTAAGTTATCCCAATACTGTAATGATTTGATTACGTCAGAGATTCTAGGTGTTTGAAGAGGCTGTCCCTATATGAGGTGAGCGTCTTTGCGTTTCTAATTTCTGCAGGAATAGAATTCCAGAATGAACTTCCCGAGAATGACAAGCTGGTTTTGAATAAATCAATACGCGGCAGGGGTACTTTGAATTGTTGTCCATGTCTAGAAGCTACAGATGTCCGTTCTGAGAAAAAAGAACTCAAGTACAGTGGACATGATTGCTTGTACAGCTTGTACATCAATACACCTTTATTGAACTGAAAGTGCTGGGATAGAGGGAGAATTTTTAAAGTTTTAAGCTTTTCGTCAGTTGAGAGTTCGGGATCGGGAAATATAAGCTTAGCAGCTCTCCTATGTAGGGAGTTCAGCCTCTTCAAATGTACATCACTAGAACCATCCCACACTGTTGATGCATAGTCTATGTGCGACTTGACATGAGCATTGTAGAAAAGAAGACGCGTATCTGTGTCAGTAATTGTTTTCAATTTTGACAACATATACAGGCTTCT
Organism: Semisulcospira habei; assembly: GCA_036245525.1. Lineage (NCBI taxonomy): Eukaryota > Metazoa > Mollusca > Gastropoda > Semisulcospiridae > Semisulcospira > Semisulcospira habei. Next base: position 131,552,625 of record BTPG01000008.1, read on the forward strand.
GGAAACTCTTTTGCACACATTATTAATATGCAGTTGCCATTTAAGCTGATCATCTATAGTGACCCCCAAGAGGCGGCGGTGTGATACTTGCTCAATTGGGCTGCCGTTTATAGACAGACTAAGAGAGAGCGGGCATAGCTGGTGCTTTTGACGTGTGGTTATAACCATGCATTCTGTTTTTGACGGATTCAGGGACATGGAGTTGGAATGACACCAGTCGGTGACCTCGCGCAGGCTTTCCTGCAGACGCGTGTTAATTGCAGCTACATTTTTGTGAGGAGTGTGTAGTGTGCAGTCATCAGCAAACATGTCACAAGAAATATCGCGGCAACTAATATGTAGTGGAAGGTCATTGATAAATATGCAGAACAGCAATGGCCCGAGGACAGAGCCCTGAGGCACGCCGCTTTTGACGTGACCATACGAGGAGTAGGATCCATTTAACAGTACTCTTTGCTTCCTTCCGCTTAAATATGAAGTGAACAATGAGACAGCACCTGCATTGCAAAGATATGCTTGAAGTTTTGACAAAAGAATGTTATGATTTACAAGGTCAAAAGCTTTCTTAAAATCAATAAAGATCGACCCAGTTATTTGGGAGTTATTTATGGATGCTAGCCACGCATCAATAAGTCTTGTTAGTGCCGTGTGGCAAGAATGCTTGGGGCGAAAGCCGGACTGAAATACGTGCAATAGACTACGACTCTCCAAATATTGATAAAGGTGTTTGTGCACGTGTCTTTCAAGAGGTTTGGAAAGGCTGGATAATATTGAGATGGGTCTATAGTTATTAACATCAGACAGATCTTTTGATTTAGGCAAAGGGATAACCTTGGCTTGCTTCAGTTCTGATGGAAATATATTTTGTTGGATGCATAAGTTATAAATATACGTTAACGATTCTACTGTATAGGGAAGGGACAGTTTCAGGATTTTAGGACTGATCTCGTCAGGTCCCGATGATTTTTTGTTTTTCAGTGACCCGATCAGTTTTCCTACTTCATACACAGCTAGAGGCGGTATAGAGAAGGGGGGTTTGTCCTTAGTCTTCTGCTTACAGAAGTTAAGCAGGGACTCCGGGCATGTGTAAGACGTTTTTCCGCTTGAGGGTATGATTGACTCGGCAACAGACAAAAAATGTTTGTTAAAGATGTCTGCAGTAATACTAGAAGGAATGGCTGACGATTTCTTGCTGTTACCTCGGGTGATGAGATTAACTGCGCGCCAGAGTGCGGCAGTATCTCTGTCTTCTTTAATCATTCGTTCAAAGAGAGACTTTTGAGCCCTGCGTACCATAGACTTGACACGGTTACGTTGTTTTTTGTATTCGTTAAATAGCTTGTGTCTTCTTAAGTCATTTCTCAATTTCATAGCTTCAATTATTCCTTGCGTTAGCCAAGGCGGTAACGTGTGGTTTTTTACCCGCTTTTGACGTAAAGGGGCGTGTTTGTTAAGTACTCTTGTAAAGAGTCGATACCAAATAGTCAGAGCCTTTTCAGGGTCAGTTTCGTTATTAACGACATTAAATGGTGTTTGATCAAGGTCTGCTAGAAAAGCAGACTGATTAAACTGTTTAAATGAGCGGTACGTTATAGTTGTGTGCCCGTTCTTACGATGCACTGGCAGTTTTGTTGACCAGGAACACACAGTAGGAAAGTGATCACTGATGCTGAGGTCAGGAACACTAACATTGAACACACTAAGGGGACGGTTGGTGTAAATGTGATCAATGAGTGTTGCGGTTGTTTTTGTGATCCTAGTAGGGGCCGAAACTAATTGTTCTAAGCCGGTTTGTGTGGTGATGCAATCCCACGCGGTATGGGGCTTTAACATATCTATGTTAAAGTCGCCTAGTAGCAACGCATCACAGTTAGGTAGGCCAACTTTTTCTACTGCATGCAAGAAATCGTCGTACCATTCAAACTTGGCTGATGGGTTACGATAACAAAAGCCGATGAAGACGGGTTTAGTTTTTGGAGCCCTAAATTCCAACCAAATGCACTCAACTTCCGGAGTTTCTATGTCCTCACGCCTTTTTACTAAATGTTGGACTGAGTTATGGATGTAAACGGCAAGCCCAGTCTGACCAAGTACACGAGGGTCACGTCGAGTGATGCTAAAGTTAGGTATGTGAACGGCTTCATCGCTTATGTCGGAGTTAAGTCGCGTCTCACTAAGACCAAACAGGTGGAATGGTTCAGACGAGTTTAGAAAAACATTCAAATCGGCCACCTTGTTAAAAAGATGGTAGATGTTCAAGTGACCAGTTTGAAGGCTTCCGTGTGTCTGAGCATTATGGGTCATGTTGAATTTTAACTTTCCCAAATGAAGTGCAACACAATACAAAAAATATATAAACAGAGGGAATAGGGAATAAAGTTTCAATGCAGTAAAGCGCGGCTGAAGTTATAGCACCTCGTATCAAAACGTCACAAATGGTGTCCAACACAGCGTTATCAAATGAAGATCGCTTTTGATTAATAGTGTATCCACGTATTAATGCTGCGCAAGCTGTCTAAATAAATGAACAAATAGTGTAGCCTGCGATGTGAAGTATCGTAGGCTGAACACTTGAAACCGTACTGTCACAATGAAAACTTAGCGGAGCTTTGGTAATCAAACCAGGCGAGAAAATCACAGAATTTGAGGCACACAGTCAATCACTGCTTTGGAATAAATCACAAGCGAACGCAGAAGAACCGTATATAAAGAAGCACACGTAACACTGACGTAATAATGAACTGCCTCACACACCCACGGTGAAATCTGCGAAGCACAACGGTGAAGGATCACTGATCACACGACACTGAATTACCAACCGCGTAAGTAGCTGACGTATCCATTGGCACCATTCGCTGTGGGCACCTGGCATAACTGGTGGTACGGTGGCAGACTGTTAACCGGATAAGCAGATACACTGGTTGCTGGGCGATGATTCGACCACACACCATGGCAACCATCCGGGTACTGTGGTTGTTGCCAGGGTGCTGCAGTTGAAGAGTTGGTATGTATTTGCAGCAGATGATGGTACTGGAGTTGCTGCCAGTCAGGAACCGGCATGAAGGGCATCTGTTGTAGATGTTGCTGCTCCTGTTGTAAATGTTGTTGCTGCGCCTGTTGTAGCTGCAGCTGCTCCTGCTGTTGAAGTTGTTCATGGTCCTGTGGTTGAGGCTCCTGGCGTAGAGGTAGTTGTACTGGTGATGTGGGACCAGCAGAACCGGATACAATAGTGTCAGAAGTGGAAGTGCCACTCTGTACATTCAAGCTACCACCAGCTAAGGCCTCTGAGTAGAGTTTCGTCTTAGTGGTCGCCTGAGAGCTTCTGTGCTGGTGAGTAATTGCATCAGCCTGGTTGACAGCTGGACCACCGTACTTGATATTGCCGGCAAGCCTCCGGGTTCCCACGTGGGATGGATGAGTGGGGTCAAGTCGGCCTTTGTTGTCCACACGGTACAGCGCCTTCCGGGGAAGACCGCTTGGGGCTAGGAACACGCCCGCATTGTCAACAAAGATAGCGCGCATCTTCTTTGCCACGTGGCACAGATTTGCGTTGGAGGGGGAAATACGTTGGTTAAGGCGAGAGTTTTTCCCCTGGGCAGCAGGCAAGATGGATGAGGCCTGGATGCTTGCTTTGGGGAACACGCCTTTGCAAGAAGTGACCAGTCTCTCCCACTGCTGACTGGTGATTTCATGCGTCTTGCAATCGTTCACCTCTACGTGGAAGGTGACCAGTTGGACGCGGGGTGACTGCGGCTGCTGCTTGAGCCAGTCAGTCAAGTGGGAGATTTGCAGGCCGGATATTGAGATGACCTGTACCTTTTCGCCCTGGTACATGGTCATCTTCTCTCCCTTGAAGTTTCGCACGACGGAGTCCCCGATGACGAGCGTGGTTGTGTCTACCTCTACGTTGTGATCAAAGACCCGCTCGCACGGAAGAAAGTCCTTGCGCTGCTGCTGGCTCCCGGCAATCCGATTACCGCCCCCTTGCCGCTGGCCAGGCTGAGACGGCCCGCTCCCCTCACGGTGGCTGTCTGCGATAGGGGAGGCAACGTTGACCGTAATAACCGCACTCCCTGGGGCTTGCTCTTTCTGGCTACTCGGAGGGTTGTTCTTAGGAACGGTAATCCTTACTGGGATCACATCACCAGCTGTAGTGGACACAGGCTTCATACTAATGATTGTATCACTATTTACGGGCATAGAGCCTTCAGGCGTTGTTGACACTAGTAGTTGGGGGGTTTGGCCAGAGGCCAGAGGTAGCCCTTGTTCAGAGTTCAGTCTTTGCAGAGTGTCGTCGACGAGACAGTGAAATTCTGCCATGTTTGTCATTTGATCATGTAAGTGGGACATCTTGCCACACATACAAGACTCTAACATCCGGAGGTCATTTGCCATCTTCACCGCGGACTCGCACACCTTACTGTCAATCTGCTTAATATTTAGCATAGTGACAGTTCTCAGCTGACACAACTCTTGATGGAGAGCCTCGACGGCGGCCTGGCTGTTGCAGAGTTGGGTCTGCAGCTTTAGGATGATAAGCGGCTTTTCGTCTCGGACACCGGACACCACCAGCTCGCTATAATCAGAATCCACCTGAGTGCACGAGACGGGTAACCCGGGCGAGGTCAAGTCCTCGGTGGTGACGTCACCCGTAGACGCCACTTGGGTAACAATATGGCTGACAGGACTTGGTGTGGAGGGGGCAGGTTCGGGTGTGGAGGGGGTAGTGGCAAGGGACTGACTGGCAGGAACATCAGAGTGATCAGAGAGGGTGGAGTGGAGATCATCCCGTAGATGTGGCCCGCTGGAGGAGGGGTGTGGGATGGAGGGCGGGGTAGGCGGGCCGTCACTGGTCATGTCACTCACAGCGCTGACGGTGGTCACGGTCAGAGGCTCGGGGACAAGATTAGCGGAGCTGTTCCGAGGGTTACAGGACTGAACAATCGGCGATAGGGAGGTAGAGTCGTCAGCCTCCAATCCGATTAAGGGGAGGGATGAGTCCAAAATTGCCCGAGGAGGGGTGTCTGGGAATGATACTATCGGGGAGATGGTGGGATCGCATGACTGGTCACGCGGCATGTCAACAGGGACATTGTCAGCGGGGTCTGCGCAGCCGTCTTTCAGCTGTTGTACGAATGTACACAAAGAGTCATATTCGCTTAGGACCCACGTGTCCTTGTTGTGTCCCTGAATGAGACAGGTGCCGCCAGTCTTGCGACGCACGTGGAAGTAGAGGGTGATGGTGATTTTTGGTTTTGCTCTCCCCCTGATTTGTATGAATGTTTTTCCCAAGTCATCGGGAATGTCAGGATTGGAACAATCCAGGTAGGAGTCACCACACTCTACAGGTTCATTTCTGGCGTCTGTGTCCCTCCAGACTACAGTGTAACCGCCTCTTGCCTGGAGCAGGTTGACGTAGCGGTGGTAGAGGGCAGTTCGCCAGCGCTTGAGGGTGATGACGCCATTGGGGCCGTTGCTGTAGAAACGCGTTTGCTGGCCGCACGCAGTGTCCTTTAGCACCGGGTTTTCTCTCTTAAAGGGATTGGCGAGGGTGGGGTCTTGCGTCACGACACTTAGAGAGAGGGATGAAGATGCCATCGCGACTCGGACTTGGTGGTATGCTGTAACCGGGCACTCAGCGCCAACTTTCGAAAGTTAGAAACAAGGGTAGGTGTGGAGGGTGGTGGGATCAGCAAACATTGTGACACCCCTCAGGAAGTGCCAGCGTGTCTGCAGGGCTGACAGGAGTGGAGTCTGGTGGAGACGATACAGCATCGTGTCACAGAGTCAGTAAGCCGAAAAGCAAACATTGGCTGCTTAGATCTGAAGTTCAGCAATAGACTGCTCTAGTCACAGTCTAACTCCTCACAGTTACTGACAGTGCAAGGGATGAAATATATAATTGAACGAAAAATATAGACAATGGCAGGCGTAAGTTCTACTATATTCAATGAGTTCCAGAAAACAAAGTGGATGACGATGCGTTCAAAATTACGAGAAGAATATCGTAAAGTGATAGTTCGTATGATCGGATTTACCTTGCACGACGGACGAAGACTGGCTTCAGTCTGGGCACAACTCGCATCACACGTACACAATATGATATCATCCGGGGAAAATAGTGTGCTTTGTCCTGCACACTTCTCACACTCACAACACAAGCATTAGGATATCCGTGTGATGATAGTTAGTATGCACGTCCACTGGAATAATGTTTAAAAAGTATAAGAAAGTCCACAGCTTACATAGAAAAACACATAGTACACAGTATATCAAGCAATCCAAAGCGTCACGGTTGACTGCACGACGGAGCTAAGACTTACACGTCTTACCCCGCCGGCGGCTGGAGGAGGAAGGAGAGAGAGAGAGAGAGAGAGAGAGAGAGAGAGAGAGAGAGAGAGAGAGAGAGAGAGAGAGAGAGAGAGAGAGAGAGAGAGAGTTGACTAATTGTCACCGGACCAGATTGTCAGGAAAGGGTATCGTCTGCAAACCAGGATTGTCAGGAAAGGGTATCGTCAGGACACACACACGTAGAGTTCTTTAAAATAAACCTCGTTCAGCTGCAATCCGTCACACGTGGCTTAAGGATGTAGACAATACAGGAGTAACAGTTCCAACAATATTTAATTCAGCGATGCGATATCCACACAGTAATGCACTTTCAAATGCACAAACTACTGATACAAAGTCTCTTCTGCGATGTCCACACTGCGACACAAAGTTTCTCATACACAGCGTCTCTCGCAATAAACTACGTGTCTCTACAACTGACAAAGCAAGAC
>BTPG01000008.1:131559906-131572833 GCA_036245525.1 Semisulcospira habei
CTATGCATATATGACGGACAGCAAAGGGCCACATAAAACAGTTATGAATGTGTTTAAAAAGCATTTCCATGTTTATAAATTATAGGCATTAGAGGGCACAACGCATAGTTTTGCCATAAGACAGTATTGTCTGAAGCCCCCTTACACTGTCCGAGAAGCAGCTTGGAGGCTAGTGCGTACGCCATTTTCGGTCTCTTAACCTATGACGGACGGCATAGGGCCATATAAAACAGTTATGAATGTGTTCCAGATGCAATTCTATATTCATAAATGATAGGCATTAAAGGGCACAACACATAGTTTTGCCATAAGACAGTATTGTCTGAAGCCCCCCTTCAATTGTCCGAGAAGCAGCATGGAGGCCTGTCCGTACGCCATTTTTGGTCTCTTAACCTATGACGGATGGCATAGGGCCATATAAAACAGTTATAAATGTGTTCCGGATGCACTTCTATATTCATAAATGATAGGCATTAGAGGGCACAAAGCATAGTTTTGCCATAAGATAATATTGTCTGAAGCCCGCCTACACTGTCTGAGAAGAAGCTTGGAGGCCAGTTTGTACGCCATTTTTGGTCTCTAAATGTATGATGGACGGCATAGCGCCATATAAAACCGATACACATTAGTTCAGGAAGCATTTCCATATTAAAAAATGATAGGCATCAGAGAGCACAAGGCATAGTTTTGCCATTAGAAAGTATTGTCTGAAGCCCACCTACACTCTCTGAAAAGCAGCTTGGAGGCCAGTTCGTATGCCATTTGTGGTCTCTAAATCTATGACGGACGGCACAGGGCCACATAAAACAGTTATGAATGTGTTTAGAAAGCATTTCCATATTTATAAATGATAGGCATTAGAGGGCATGCACAACGCATAGTTTTGCCATAAGACAGTATTGTCTGAAGCCCCTCTACACTGTTTGAGAAGCAGCTTCTCGGACAGCGTAGCGGGGCTTTAGCCAAAACTATGCGTTGTGCCCTCTAATGCCTATCATTTATAAATATGGGAATGCTTTTTAAACACATTCATAACTGTTTTATGTGGCCCTATACCGTCAGTAATAGATTTAGAGACCAAAAATGGCGTTCGGACTGGATTCCAAGCTGCTTCTCAGTCAGTGTAGGGGGCTTCAGACAATACTGTCTTATGGCAAACTATGCGTTGTGCCCTCTAATGCCTATCATTTATGAATATGGAAATGCTTAATGATCACATTTGTATCGTTTTATATGGCGTTATGCCGCCCATTATACATTTAGAGACCGAAAATTGCGAACGAAATGGCCTCCAAGCTGCTTCTCAGACAGTGTAGGGGGGCTTCAGACCATATTGTCTTATGGCAAAACTATGCGTAGTGCTCTCTAATGCCTATCACGTATGAATATAGAAATGCATCCGGAACACATTCATAACTGTTTTATATGACCCGATGCCGTTTGTCATAGGTAAGAGAACAAACATGGCGTACGGACTGACCTCCAAGCTGCTTCTCGGACAGTGTAAGGGGGATTCAGACAATACTGTCTTATGGCAAATCTTTGCGTTCTGCCCTCTAGTGCCTATCATTTATAAATATGGAAATAATTTCTAAACACATTCATAACTGTTTTATGTGGCCCTATGCCGTCCGTCATAGATTTACAGACCAAAAATTGCGTACGGACTGGTCTCCAAGCTGATTCTAAGACAGTGTAGGGGGCTTCAGACAATACTGTCTTATGGCAATACTATGAGTTGTGCCCTATAATGCCTATCATTTATGAATAAAAAAAATGAATCCGGAACACATTCATAACTGTTTTATATGGCCCTATGCCGTTCGTCATAGATTTAGAGACCAAAAATGGCTTTCGGACTGGACTTCAAGCTGCTTCTCAGACAATGTAGTGGGGCTTCAGACAATACTGTCTTATGGCAAAAATATGCGTTGTGCCCTCTAATGCCTATCATTTATAAATATTGAAATGCTTTCTAAACACATTCATAACTGTTTTATGTGGCCCTATGCCGTCCGTTATAGATTTAGAGACCAAAAATAGCGTAAGGACTGGCCGCCAAGCTGCTTCTCGGACAGTGTAGGGGGGCTTCAAACAATACTGTCTTATGGCAAAACTATGCGTTGTGCCCTCTAATGCCTATCATTTATAAATATGGAAATGCTTTCTAAACACATTCATAACTGTTTTATGTGGCCCTATCCCGTCCGGCATAGATTTAGAGACCAAAAATGGCGTACGAACTGCACTCCAAGCTGCTTCTCAGACAGTGTAGGGGGGCTTCAGACAATAATGTTTTATGGCAAAACTATGCGTTGTGCCCTCTAATGCCTATCATTTATAATTATGGAAATGATTCCTGAACACATATGTATCGGTTTAATATGGCGCTATGCCGTCCATAATACATTTAGAGACCAAAAATGGCGTAGAAATTGGCCTCCAAGCTGCTTCTCAGACAGTGTAGGGGGCTTCAGACAATACTGTCTTATGGCAAAACTATGCGTTGTGCCCTCTAATGCCTAACATTTATGAATATATAATTGCATCCGGAACACATTCATAACTGTTTTATATGGCCCTATGCCGTCCGTCATAGGTTAAGAGACCAAAAATGGCGTACGGACAGTCCTCCAAGCTGCTTCTTGGACAGTGTCGAGGGCTTCAGACAATACTGTCTTATGGCAAAACTATGCCTTGTGCCCTCTAATGCCTGTCATTTATAAATATAGAAATGCTTTCTAAACACATTCATAACTGTTTTATGTGGCCCTATGCTGTCCGTCATAGGTTAAGAGACCAAACATGGCCTCCATGCTGCTTCTCAGGCGTACGGAGTGGCCTCCAAGCTGCTTCTAAGACAGTATATGGCCCTATGCCGTCCGTCATAGGTTAAGAGACCAAAAATGGCGTACGGACAGTCCTCCAAGCTGCTTCTTGGACAGTGTCGAGGGCTTCAGACAATACTGTCTTATGGCAAAACTATGCGTTGTGCCCTCTAATGCCTATCATTTATGAATATAGAAATGCATTCGGAACACATTCTTAACTGTTTTATTTGGCCCTATGCCGTCCGTCATAGGTTAAGAGACCAAAAATGGCGTAATAACTGGATTCCAAGCCCCCACCCGGGTCTGCCCTGGGGGACTTGGGTGGGGTTAGGTATTTTTTAGTTCCCAGGGTCACCCTGGTCAGCCCCACAGGGTGGGTTTTTCTCTCTATTCTGGGGCATGTGTTTCTGTCTACCCGAGGTCCATTCACCTGTATTTGCCTTTTTTAAACTCTCCCTACTGTCTGCACTGCCTGTAGCTCTTGATATTGGATGTGTGTTGCTAAATGGTCTTAGCTTTATTTAGGCCCCATGTGTTAGGTTTATTTAATGTATTTGACCGGCTGGCGACATACATTCAATTTTCTGTTTAGTTTTTTTTTCACAAGCAGTGCAGGCACTTCCTGAGAAAGCCTTGTTGCTGTCGGGACGTTAAGCAATGTACAATCAATCAATGGATTCCAAGATTCTTCTCAGACAGTGTCGAGGGCTTTAGACAATACTGTCTTATGGCAAAACTATGCCTTGTGCCCTCTAATGCCTATCATTTATAAATATAGAAATGCTTTCTAAACACATTCATAACTGTTTTATGTGGCCCTATGCCGTCCGTCATAAATTCAGAGACCAAACATGGCGTACGAACTGGCCTCCAAGCTGCTTCTCAAAGAGTGTAGGCGGTCTTCAGACAATACTGTCTTATGGCAAAACTATGCGTTGTGCCCTCTAATGCCTATCATTTATAAATATAGAATTGCTTTCTAAACACATTCATAACTATTTTATTTGGCCCTATGCCGTCCGTCATAGGTTAAGAGACCAAAAATGGCGTAAGGACTAGATTCCAAGAGGTTTCTCAGACAGTGTCGATGGCTTCAGACAATACTGTCTTATGGCAAAAGTATGCGTTGTGCTCTCTAATGCCTATCATTTATAAATATAGAAATGCTTTCTAAACACATTCGTAACTGTTTTATGTAGCCCTATGCCGTCCGTCATAGATTTAGAGACCAAAAATGGCGTAAGGACTGGCCGCCAAGATGCTTCTCGGACAGTGTAGGGGGGCTTCAGACAATACTGTCTTATGGCAAAACTATGCGTTGTGCCCTCTAATGCCTATCATTTATAAATATGGAAATGCTTTCTAAACACATTCATAACTGTTTTATGTGGCCCTATGCCGTCCGGCATAAATTTAGAGACCAAAAATGGGTTACTGACTGGACTCCAAGCTGCTTCTCAGACAGTGTAGGGGGCTTCAGACAATATTGTCTTATGGCAAAACTATGCGTTGTGCCCTCTAATGCCTATCATTTATGAATATAGAAATGCATTCGGAACACATTCACAACTGTTTTATTTGGCTCTATGCCGTCCGTCATAGGTTAAGAGACCAAAAATGGCGTAAGGACTGGCCTCCAAGATGCTTCTCAGACAGTGTCGATGGCTTCAGACAATACTGTCTTATGGCAAAACTATGCGTTGTGCCCTCTAATGCCTATCATTCATAAATATGGAAATGCTTTCTAAACACATTCATAACTGTTTTATGTGGCCCTATGCTGTCCGTCATAGATTTAGAGACCAAAAATTGCGTTCGGACTGGATTCCAAGCTGCTTCTCAGACAGTGTAGGGGGGCTTCAGACAATACTGTCTTATGGCAAAACTATGCGTTGTGCTCTCTAATGCCTATCATTTATAAATATAGAAATGCATCCGGAACACATTCATAACTGTTTTATTTGGCCCTATGACGTCCGTCATAGGGTAAGAGACCCAAAATGGCGTAAGGACTTGCCTCCAAGATGCTTACCAGACAGTGTCGAGGGCTTCAGACAATACTGTCTTATGGCAAAACTATGAGTTGTGCCCTCTAATGCCTATCATTTATAAATATGGAAATACTTTCTAAACGCATTCATAACTGTTTTGTGTGGCCCTATGCCGTCCGTCATAGATTTAGAGACCAGAAATGGCGTACGAACTGGACTCCAAGATGCTCTCAGTGTCGAGGGCTTCAGTCAATACTGTCTTATGGCAAAACTATGCGTTGTGCCCTCTAATGCATATCACTCATAAATATGGATATGCTTTCTAAACACATTCATAACTGTTTTATGTGGCCCTATGCCGTTCGTCATAGATTTAGAGACCAAAAATTGCGTTGGGACTGGATTCCAAGCTGCTTCTTAGACAGTGTAGTGGGGCTTCAGACAATACTGTCTTATGGCAAAACTATGCGTTGTGCCCTCTAATGCCTATCATTTATGAATATGGAAATGCTTTCTAAACACATTCATAACTGTTTTATGTGGCCCTAAGCCGTCCGTCATAGATTTAGAGACCAAAAATAGCGTAAGGACTGGCTGCCAAGTTGCTTCTCGGACAGTGTAGGGGGCTTCAGACAATACTGTCTTTTGGCAAAACTATGCGTTGTGCACTCTAATGCCTATTATTTATGAATATAGAAATGCATTCGGAACACATTCATAACTGTTTTATATGGCCCTATGCCGTCCGTCATAGGTTACGAGACCAAAAATGGCGTAAGGACTGGCCTCCAAGCTGCTTCTGGACAGTGTTGGGGGGGCTTCAGACAATACTGTCTTATGGCAAAACTATGCGTTGTGCCCTCTAATGTCTATCATTTATAAACATGGAAATGCTTTCTAAACACATTCATAACTGATTTATGTGGCCCTATGCCGTCCGTCATAGATATAGAGACCAAAAATGACGTACTGACTGGACTCCAAACTGTTTCTCAGACAGTGTAGAGGGCTTCAGACAATACTGTCTTATGGCAAAACTATGCGTTGTGCCCTCTAATGCCTATCATTTATGAATATAGAAATGCACCCGGAACACATTCATAACTGTTTTATTTGGCCCTATGCCGTCCTCCATAGGTTAAGAGACCAAAAATGGCGTAAGGACTGGCCTCCCAGGTGCTTCTCAAACAGTGTCGAGGGCTTTAGACAATACTGTCTTATGGCAAAACTATGCGTTGTGCCCTCGAATGCCTATCATTTATGAATATAGAAATGCATCCGGAACACATTCATAACTGTTTTTTATGGCCCTATGCCGTCCGTCATAGGGTAAGAGACCAAAAATGGCGTACGGACTGGACTCCAAGCTGCTTCTCAGACAGTGTCGATGGCTTCAGACAATACTGTCTTTTGGCAAAACTATGCGTTGTGCCTTCTAATTCCTATTATTTATGAATATAGAAATGCATCCGGAACACATTCATAACTGTTTTATATGGCCCTATGCCTTCCGTCTTAGGTTAAGAGACCAAAAATGGCGTAAGGACTGTCCTCGAATCTGCTTCTCGGACGGTGTTAGGGGGGTTTAGACAATACTGTCTTATGGCGAAACTATGCGCTGTGCCCTCTAATGCCTATCATTTATAAATATGGAAATGTTTTCTAAACACATTCATAACTGTTTTATGTGGCCCTATGTCGTCCGTCATAGATTTAGAGACCAAAAATGGCGTACGGACTTGCCTCCAAGCTGCTTCTCACACAGTGTAAGGGGCTTCAGACAATATGGCAAAACTATGCGTTGTGCCTTTTAATGCCTATCATTTATGAATATAGAAATGCATCCGGAACACATTCATAACAGATTTTTGGGCCCTATGCCGTCCGTCATAGGTTAAGAGTCCAAAAATGGCGTGAGGACTGGCCTCCAAGATGCTTCTCAGACAGTGTCGAGGGCTTCAGACAATACTGTCTTATGGCAAAACTATGCGTTGCGCCCTCTAATGCTCATCAAATTTTAATATGGAAATGATTCTTCAACATATTCATAACTTTTTTGCATGGACCTATGCCGTCCATCATAGGTTAAGAGACCAAATATTTCGTAAAGACTGGCCTCCAAGCAGATTCTAAGACAGTGTAGGGGTGTTTCAGCCTATACCGTCTGATGGCTAAACGATGCGTTGTGCTCTCTAATGCTTACCATTTTAAAATAAGGATATTTTTCCTGAACACATTCAAAATTGTTTTATATGGCCCTGTGCCGTCCATCATAGTTTAAAAGACCAAAAATATGGTAAGGACTGGCTCGCGAAACAGCTACTCAGACAGTGTGGGGGTGTTTCAGCCAATACCGTCTGATGACAAAACGATGCGTTGTGCCCTCTATTGCCTTTCATTTTTGAATAAGAAAATGCTTCCTGTACATGTCATAACTGTTTTATATGTCCCTTTACCGTCCATCATAGCTTAAGAGACCAAAACCTTCGTAAAAACTGGCCACCAAGCATATTCGCAGTGTTGGGTGCTTCAGCCAATACCGTCTGATGATAAAACGATGCGTTGTGCCCTCTATTGCCTGTCATTTTTGAATAAGGAAATGCTTCCTGCACACATTTATAATTGTTTTGTATGGCCCTATCCCGTGCAGAATAGGTGAAAAGACCAAAAATGTTGTTAGAACTGGCCTCCAAGAGTCATCTCAGACAACGTACTGGTGCTTCATCCAATACCGTCAGATGGCAAAACAATGGGTTGTGCCCTCTAATGACCAGCATTTTGTTATACGAAAATGCTTACTGAACACATTTATAAATGTTTTATATGGCCCTGTCCCGTCCAGCATAGGTTAAAACACCAAAAAGCTTGTAAAGACTTGCCGCCAAGTGTTTTTTTACATGTGAAATTACAACCCCCCCCCCCCCCCCCCAAAAAAAAAAAAAAAAAAAGAAAAAAAAAAAAAAGGTGCTTTTATTATTCATATTTTGTTGGGCCGGAAGTAGAGGCAGTCTCAGCGTAGGGGTGCTTCTGTCAGCCTGTCCGTCCCACTGAATCTGAATGCTGAGAGTGCATGTAACGAGCTGTTAGCGCGGTTTTGGCATAAGCTGGTAGCCATACTACTATTTGACGCTTCTGGTTTCAGTGACTGCTAAGAGCTGGCTGTTCTCTTCAGGGCCATAATGTTTATTTAAAAAGAGAGAGGGGGAGCGGGGAGGCCGGAAAACCGCACGCATTCAACGTTAGTCAGTAGAGCCGTTTAGACGTCGTATGTCCACCACGAAGGTGATTTTAAAGACTGATGAGGCACTGGTAGGGTCTGAACAAATTTTGACCCCAGCCGGCCGCCACCGCCCAGCGACCATAGCGGAGAGAGAGAGAGAGAGACTAGGAGAGCGACTGACTCGGAGAGAGAGCCACTTAGTCCATAAGCTAGGAAAGTCTACCGTGCACCCCCCCCCCCCCCCCCAGTACTCAATAAGATGGGTTTCAAAGTGTTCCTTAGTATGTCCTGAGATGTTTAAGCCATGTTCCCCGAAAATCCTTAGGAACACACCAGAGATATAGCCGATGGCGCCAGGGTACCCCCATTCACGCTCTTCGCAGGTGCTAAAATGAGGTTGAGAAACATTTTCCTCTAAATAAATCAGAATTCATTCCAGAAGCCCAAATCAGGCAATATTATGTTAAGGCACACGTTCTGCAGCCTCTGCAAAAAACAGAATGAAAAAATATTGAATCTCTGGCTCACAGTGAAGGTATTTGTGGACCCAGCAAACGACAATTTCCGCGAAATCGCAAAAAAAGACAAAAATAATGTGTCAGATGCCTTCAGACATTTTCTATAGTGCTGGCAGTCCATTTTCAGGCTTACATTATTAAAACAGGATGTTACAATTATTATAAACTTGACTAGGTGATGCTGTGATCACTGTGAGTGCCACAGTGGTTGATTTTGTATCCCTACCCCCAAGTTGTAAAAATACACAAAATTAATTAGAAAAAATTGCTTAAGTTATCCCGTTTTATTTTGACCTCTCTTTACCTATTGAGTTTCAATAATGTGAGCATAAAGTGCAAGAAAATAAGGAAAGTCGGCATCCTTTACGGTATGTTCGTGGTGAATGATAGCTTTTTACCATTTAAAATTGCTGAATTGGGAAACATACATTGTTTCTGATGCCCTCAGAAATTTTGTATACAACTGATAGGTCTTTCTTTTAGGTTTTATTGTTTAGGATAGAGTACCACAGTTACTCCCAACCTGATTTTATGATGCTGTGATGCATTTAGGGGCCACAGTGGCTGAATCTGCTGCCCTACCCCCATTTTACCTGTATGCAAAGGAACGAAAAATGATCATAACAATTGCTCCTCTGATTAAATATTTTTGTTGCCAGTTTTCTTAACAAAATATGTATATTGAGCATAAACATTTGTGATCATTTCATTAATTTCAATGTGACCCATCGATTTAATTGTAATTCTTTTTATTTAAGGCATGCTTAACAGGGGCTGCCGCTGAAGCTTCTATCGTCTGCACATTCAGCACTCTTGTCAAACTCAGGGAAGGTGTACCTCAGGGAGATGTTGTGTCTGATGCTGTTTTTGGTCTACATTAATGACATCAGTACAACAGTACCAAGGTTCGTCTTGAACATCCTCCATGCAGATGACTTTGCAGTGTGGAGCGCAGCAGAACATAAAGAAATAGCATCCTCCAGAATCCAGGATGTTGCCAATAGAGTCAGCAGCTGGACTGAAAGAGGCCACTCAAACTGAGCTAGACCATCTCTTTCAATCAGACGGAAGAGGTCACCTCAAAACTGGAGACCTTCCAGTACCAAAGACAGACAGGCCAATTTTACTGGCAACAAATAAATTACTGGATTCACGAGGAGGCATAAAGAAATAGCATCCTCCAGAACATAAAGAAATAGCATCCTCCAGAATCCAGGATGCTGACTATAGAGTCAGCAGCTGGACTGAAAGAGGCCACTCAAACTGAGCTAGACCATCTCTTTCAATCAGATGGAAGAGGTCACCTCAAAACTGGAGATCTTCCAGTACCAAAGACAGACAGGCCAACTTTACTGGCAACAAATAAATTACTGGATTCACGTGGAGGCCTCACATTGAAACCATGGAAGCTAGAGCTGCAAAAAAGAAAGAGAGTCTCTGATGAAGAACTGGTGGGGACCACATTGGCGCAAATTACAGCATCCTGGCACAAGCAAACACCTGCTCGGTCAGACCAGTTGTGCGGTACCAAGATACATCGACAACATGAAACACTGCCTGAAACCCAAAAAGCCAGGCTTGTCAAGATGCAGAACATGGGTCATTCTCATGATGCAGTGACATTCTTAGAGCCATCTGGAGCACCCCAATTTAGGAAATGGAGGACATTGGAGCCACTGGAATGCAGAACAGCACACACGATGAAGAGACTTACTAAACACCGACAGCATGGGAGACTACAGGAGCAGACCAAGAACCGTCAGAAATGCCCAATCTGAACTGCCAACTGAAGGTCCTGCAAAGGGCTAACACTGACGTCCTGGAACCAAGCCCAAAGATGTGTGAACAGCCCCCTTCAGATACCTGGACATCTCGAAAGAGCCTTCAAGACAACATAATGTTCCAGGATTCTTTGCCAAAGGTCGCGGCACTGAACAAAGCCATCTTGCTGGAGGTTGTGCACAAGCGCTACCCTCACAGCAGCTGTGATACCACACAAGATGCCGTGTTGAATGAAGGAAGTGGCGTGTACATCTGTTGTGCAGACCGCACTACTACCTCCCTCTCCTTACCAGCTAGCGGCAGCAGCTCCAACTATCGTACAGATCTGCAGGTGCTCAACACAGCAGCAGAGCACTAGCTAGGGAAAGGCAGCAGCTTGATCCACTGATCTCACCAGGAAGCTTCAAGATAGACTGGATGCCCTGTCCACAAAATAGTGCTGCAGTGGATTCCAGTGCATTCTGGACTAGCTGGGAATGGAGACACTACAACAACAAAGTGATTGGCAAAAGCAGAATGGCGGCTGCAGCCCGTAGGCAGATGACATCAACAAGCTGAACAGGGAGAGCCAGGCCACCATCTTTCATCTACACACTGATTACTCTGGACTGGGTCCATCCAGAAAAGCAGGAACGTTTCACAAACCCAAACTGAAGCCTGAAGCTTTACACACTTTAATCAGATCACTCTGTATCAGCAATTATTTGAAGCTTCCGTGCCTAATGCGTGAAGAGATACCAAAATAAAAGAACGCTTAGTGAATGGCGGACTTCGGTAGAAGCGTAAACAACCAATATGTTCGCCATGCAGTCACTTTATGATCAGAGCTAAATATAGATCACTTGCAACAAGCGTCAGCATGATCGTTTGCAATGGGAATAGTCGCAAATTGAGGGAGAAAAAAAAAAAAAAAAAAAAAGAAGTAGACAAAAGTTTGCCAGTACGTTGTCATTTTTTACAAACTTTCACAGACTTTAAGGAAAATGACTGAAATTGACAGACTTTCCAGGGCCCTCCAAAAGCCTTGCCATTTTTTTACAACTTTCACAAATGTTCACAGACCGTAAGGACCCTGCTGAACTCACCTCGTGAGACTGGGTCATGTGGAAACAGCCCTATGCGAATTTGGCGTAGAAAATCGGTCTCCTTAGCACATTCTCCAAACATGTCCATACAGAGAAGCGGTCTGCTGGCAGTTCTGACCAGAAGACACGCCCCTATACACCAAACTCTGAAAACATGCTGCCTAGCTCTTGACAGCTCACTTATTGGCAGCCAGAACAATATAAGATTTAAAGACGGACATAAAAAAGATTGAACGTTGCAGAAGGTGGAAGTGGAGATCTCGTGGTCGACATGTGGAAACTAAGTATTTTTGATAACATTGTTTTGGCTATTAGGAACCATGAAACTTTATTACGCATATTCATATTTACACATTTCTAGATAAAAATAAATGAAAGGAAAAGGGGAGACCTTACTAGACCCGCCTTACGCTAGGTAAAATATCACCTAAAAGACCAGCCAGTTAAAAATAGTTACAATTAAATTGATGGGTTACATTGAAATTAATGAAATGATCACAACTTTTTATGCTCAGTATGCATACTTTAAAAAAAAACAACAACTGGCAACAAAAAATATTTAAACAGAGGACTATTACGTAAGCAATTTTTATGATTATTTTGCGTTACTTTGCGTACTGGTAAAATGGGCATAGGGCAGCAGATTCAGCCACTGTGGCCCCTAAATGCATCATAGCATCACAAAATCAGGTTGGGAGTAACTGTGGTACTCTATCCTAACCAATAAAACCTAACAAAGACCTATCGGTAGTATACAAATTTCTGAGGGCACCGGAAACAACGTACGTTTCCCAATTTGGCAATTTTAAATGGGAAAAAGCTATCATTCACCACGAATGTACCGTAAAGGATGCCGACTTTCCTTATTTTCTTGCACTTTATGCTCACATTATTGAAACTTAATAGGTAAAGAAAGGTCAAAATGAAATGGAATAACTTTAGAAATTTTTTCTAATTAATTTTGTGTATTTTTACAACTTGGGGGTAGGGATACAAAATCAACCACTGTGGCACTCACAGTGATCACAGCATCACCTAGTCAAGTTTATAATAATTGTAACATCCTGTTTTAATAACGTAAGCCTGAAAATGGACTGCCAGCACTATAGAAAATGTCTGAAGGCATCTGACACATTATTTTTGTCTTTTTTTGCGATTTCGCGGAAATGGTCGTTTGCTGGGTCCACAAATACCTTCACTGTGAGCCAGAGATTCAATATTTTTTCATTCTGTTTTTTGCAGAGGCTGCAGAACGTGTGCCTTAACATAATATTGCCTGATTTGGGCTTCTGGAATGAATTCTGATTTATTTAGAGGAAAATGTTTCTCAACCTCATTTTAGCACCTGCGAAGAGCGTGAATGGGGGTACCCTGGCGCCATCGGCTATATCTCTGGTGTGTTCCTAAGTATTTTCGGGGAACATGGCTTAAACATCTCAGGACATACTAAGGAACACTTTGAAATCCATCTTATTGAGTACTGGGGGGGGGGGGGGTGCA